>JAKCPI010021923.1:0-34128 GCA_023213315.1 Euborellia annulipes | reverse complement strand
TATTGCGGACTTAGTGATGGATAAAATATATGTTGAGGTAATAAAACCAATGAAGTTGAAACTATTTATACAATATGTTGATGATAGCCTGGCTATTGTTAAGAAGAACAGCGTAGACCTTTGTATAGAGGCGCTTAATAGTTTCAATGATAATTTAATCTTCACATATGAAAAAGAAATAAACAATAACATCAGTTTTTTGGATATTAAAATTGTCAGAGTTGAGGAACGGTTGAGGACGGACCTGTATGTGAAAGATTCAAAAACAAATAGAATGTTGAACTTTAAATCAATACAGCCACTTCAGCATAAGATTAGTTTAATATATGGAGAAATAGGTAGATTGGATAGAATATGTGATGAGAGCTACAGAGACATAAGATTGATTGATTTGCAAAAGAAATGTGAAAGCAATGGATATTCGAAACAATTTTTCAATAAAGTTCTAACTAAATATAGAAAAAATAAATTAGTAACGGAAGTGATTAAAAAAGAAGATAAAATTATTAAAGGCTCCATCCCATATATTCATGATTTATCTGCGAAAATCTTGAGAATTCTGAATAATAATGACATAAAATTAGTACACAGTGTTGGCAGGCCACTCATGAACATATTCAATAATAAGACTCATCTTGAAAAACTTGATAAAATGGGGGTTGTTTATGAGATGGTTTGTGATTCATGTAAAAAAGATAAAAAAACACACAAGTATATAGGTGAGACTTCAAGACATTTGAGACAAAGAATTAAAGAACATATTTCATCGATTAATGGAAATAAATTGGTCTCCGCGTTATCCATTCATGCTATTGACAACGAGCATACTTTCGATTTTGAAGGAGTAAAAATACTAGATTATGAGAAAAATTGGACCAAGAGAAAAATAAAAGAATCTCTTTATATATTGAAGGATATCGATAATTCTGTAAATTTCAAAATGGATTCTGAAAGCATATCAGAATGTTATAGTCTAATTGTGTCATTGTTGTAAAAATATTGATTTGATTTGGTGTGTTGATTAAACAAGTATTGATTTTGAAAGAAAAATGTAATAGGAAGATGTATGTTTTTTGATATTTCATTAATAAAAAATTAAAAATAAAGAATGAATTTAACTTATAATGTGTTTTTAGAATGGATTATTTATAATGGGTTTTTTAATTGTATAATAATTGACGATGCAATGAGATAATTAGAAAAAAATAAAATTGAAAATAGTATTTAATATAATCATTAATTCAAAATAGTTTCTAGTTCACTAGTAAACGTTTTTATAAATTGTTGCTATATATGTATATATGTGTGTGTGATTGTAATGAATTGTGTGATCTATCTATATTGAAGATTTAAGAATGAATGTTTCATGTGAAATGACAAATTCCGGTTCTTGAACGAGATGTATGTATGATTTCAAATTATTATAAAAAAATTTTGTGTTATATAATTCTCTATAAAAAGAAAAAATGTAAATAAATGTTTCATTTCAATTTTTAGAACTACTGAGGATGGTCGACCAGTGGTGACCGAAACTGTATAGTAATCAATTAAATAATTCTAATAGTTATTAAAATTATTGTTTTATTATTTTTGTGACAAAACCAACCCTTCAATTTAATGAAAAATTTAAATCAAGTCACTTAAGTTCTGGAAGAAAATTAATAAATATTTATTTACACTTATCTTTATTAAAGATGTTTCACCTTGCACAACACCACAATCTCTACTAATTAGAATTAAAATGTATTTTTTTACGTATGGAGACTTAATATTTTCAAGGTTCTAAAAGTAAATACGCATTGTAAAATTATTCTGGTTGAACCGAACCAAGGGCGAATCCAGCTTTCAAGTCAGGGGGGGGTCATATAGTCGAGGTCTAGTCAGGACAGGCTCCAATTCGACTACAATAATGAAAAAACTCTTTCGCCATTGGTTGACAATGGATCGAGACCAGGTCACCCTATCCGAATACGAAACCAGTATACAAAATTTTGGGCCTAATTCTCGTCGAGTCGTCGCAGAGGTAAGATGCGTTCATTATTTTAACATTAATTTACTAGCTTAATTTAGACTAAGTGTAAGAGTGACGAGATATAACTAGTTCTTTTAAGAGCTATACTTCTTATTTTAAAAAGCATTTTATAACCAACCTGTTCTTTTTAGAACTAATTATTTATTTATTATTTTTCAAAATCATTTTTTGATCTGGATTGGGACAATTTCGAGAGTTTATTCGAAATAAAAAAATGAGCAACTTCTATATGATTTTACAAAGAGAGAATTATATTCAGCAAAGTATTTATGATTCAAAAAGTTAGTCTTTTTTTGTGAAGTGGTTAACAAAGAAAAACAATTAAGTAGTAATGATTTTTAATTACTCTTAACTGAGCTAAACTATTAATATATATCACTAGCATGAACTCAGGTTAAAAATTACTCTCCTCCCAGGCGGCCCTATAGTATTAAATCACGCATAAAAATAAATATTTGCTCATTGTGCTTTAAAATGTCTGAAACGCGGAGAAAAATATTTTTCAACTATGATTTTTTCTCTTTGTGTGTCTGAATTCCGATACCCACGATAGCCCAAGAACGGAAAGTCAAAAAGTTCGTTTGTATCAAAATACATAGTACTGATTAGATTTTGGAATATCTCGTTCAAAAGGCAGAAAATATTATTTTTTGAATTATTCTATTGAGATTTTAAGAGGATGTTATAGTATAGCCATAAATGAACAATTTATATTTAAGTTTATTAATAATTACTAGGGCAGCTCTAGTGTACCGAGTCTTGAAAAAGTTTTCACTTTTTTATTATTTAATGTGCGGGTGAGCGATTCTTTCATTAGAATCTGATCGATGAAAATAACTACAAAGAGCGCGGATAGAATGATCTCTCTTTCTTTAGAGCTAAGGTGTATTGCAAGGATGCCTGAAACAGTCTGACTTAATCCCACTTACAAGTTCAGACCTGTTTCAGACTATTAGAGATTAATTTCTTAATTTCTATTATTCTAGGAATGGCCTTTTGCACTCGGACCAAAACGATACCTACTCGTTATAGAGAGAGAGAATATTCAATTGGACTTGATTAAAATTCAGACAAAAATGTACAAAACAGAAATTACTTGTTGCGGCTCTAACTAGCAAGCGTACCGAGTCTTGAAAAAGTTTTTACTTTTTCTTCTATTTCTTTGTATTTTTAATCGCGTCGAGAAATCCACTAAAATTTAGTTCACAATTAACTTTGCCGAGGCAGCACTTAATAATTTTTTCCAAAAAACCGGGACAAAATGACAAACTGACCGGGACACCTGAACCATACCTTCAAACCGGGACAGTCCCGGTCAAACCGAGACGTATGGTAAGCCTACATATATGCCATCAGGTGTCTCAAGAGAAACTGAGGCTGGTCATGGCTATCTCGGTTATGTAGAATTTAATCAAAAGAGAGTTATTTAATTCTCTTAAGTACATACTAACATTAACAACAACGAGATTTGAACACTGGTATGATAACTATGATAATTTACTACTTACCATCTCCTGCAAGGCAAGTTGCAACAACTTTCAAGGACTCTGCTTCTGACTGTTAAAATTTTGAAGCCTCACTAAGTAATTTTTATGAATTTTGTTTAGGGAGACTGGTGTCGGTTCGAGGTGAAATGTTTTTTTATAAGAGTAAGACTCTATATATATTTCGGGCTACGAGCCCATCTCATTGAGAGAATTTTTAATTTTAATTTTTATGAGTTACAATCTTGCATTCACGCTAAGCAAGCAAGCCATCATACAAAGTATTTATTTTATTAAATTTATCAATGAGATTAGAAAAATTATCAGTAGTCGACCTAGACCCGGCCCCCAGGGGGGGATGCTCTCATGACCCCCATGACCCCCCCCCCCCTGGATCCGCCCTGGAACCTAACACCTAAAAAATTTTCGAATTTGCTCATCAGTTCGTTCACTAGCCTTTGACAAGAAAATATTCAATAATATATTATACTAGCTGCAAGGCCCGCCTTCGGCGGCCCTCTTGCCTATGCCAGGAACTCGCCCCCACCCCCCCTAGACCCCCCAACCCCACGAACCCCACTCCACCCCCCCAACCCCCCCCCCCCCCCCCCCCCCCCCCCACCACCCCACTACGCCTCTGGACCCTTACCTGAACCCTCCCATTCCACCCTGCACCACCCCCAGCATCCACCGGACCCCACCCGCGCCCCACCCACCCCGCACATCTGACCAGAGGGTAAAAATTTTTCATTTTTTGACCCCCCCCCCCATTTTGGGTGGTTAGTTTTTGCATTTCTAGCCTTCTAGTGACCCACAGATTATGTATACAAAATTTGGTTGAGTTTGGTCAAAGAGCAAGAATTTTCATATTTTGACCCTCCCCCCCCTCTTTTTGGGTGGTTTTTTGGGGGAATTTTTTTAAACAAAAGTTGTCAGAAATCACATCCCCTACAACTTTGCTCATAATAAAATTTGCCGTAGAGTTAATAGTTTAGGAGTTATTTGATAATTTTCATTCGTGCGCCCCCCCCCCAAACCCCCTTCTGGGGTCAAAATATCAAAACGTTATATAGCTAAAAACGTAAGTTAGAAGACATCTGATGTAAATATGAAATTTCATAATAATCCCTTCAGCCGTTTTTACGTGAATCGTGAGCAACTTTTCGGAAACGACGGAAACATACAGACAGACATACAGACAGACATACAGACAGGAATTTTGTTGAGGGTGTTTTCGTTCATAACTTTGCTTGAAACGTGTGCAACCAAAATTTGGCGTGATTTGGAGCAATGTACAGACAAAACCTTAATTTTATATATATATATATATAGATTTCAACATCATAAACGTTCGCAGATATATTTTAGCTGGATTTAAATTTTTTATTTTATTTTATTTTTTTTTAAATTATTGAATACAACAGTATCAATACTCTAAAAAGCATACATAATGTTTAGCAATTTATATTCTAAATCACAGAGGAGGAGGTGCCCAGTACGCCCTTATCCCACCCCTACAGACACCCATTTTCAGTGACATATTAATTATTTTTGGAAAAATATCAATCACGCTGCCTCATTCAAATTCTACTTTGTATTTTACGTAATCCTATATTTAAAACTCACTTGAAAGTTCAATGAATGAAATATCTAATCAATAAGAAAATCAATTTAATTCTAATTAAAAATTTAATTACCTCAATTACGAATTACTTGAATAGAACTAATTTGAAAAGTTAAAGAGTTTTAGTCTAATGACCACCTCAAAATTAAAAATCCTTTATCAATGAAAAATTAAACCTTTAAAAAAAATTATACTAAAGCACTTATATTATAGAAATCAAATCATTTATAAATTTTATAATTTTAAAGAAATAATAATTTATGCAATAAAAATAAAAATAAAACATGTTAGGGACAAGTAATTTAAAATGCTTCTAAATTGAACTTTTTTTTATTTTATCTGTATTAAAATAACATCGATTATTTTTGGAGGTAAATTTATTCTTGACATGTTAACTGATTTATTTTTTGATTTAATATTTACAAAAAATAAATTGCGTTCCCTTTTGATATCAAAAAGGTCAATCAATATATCAAAGAATAAACCAAATGATAAAACAAAATCTAAAATTGTTAAACTAATGAAAAAAATCAATTAATATTCTTTCTATAAAGAAATTTCAAAAATAATTAATAATTCCTGATATATTTTCGACATTTTCGTCAAAAAAAGAAATAAATAAAAAAAATGATAAAAAGTTCAACTCACCTAAATTGATCTCTTTGTAGTCACTGGAAGATGATATTCCGTCTGTAAAAAAAAATGGAAAAATATAGTGTATATATGCTAATATAAATTGATAGAAATACTAATCATAATTAAAGTAAATTATTGGATAAAAAATACTTCGTAGGTTTCACATTAAGATATAAAAATAAAACGAATTTATTTTTGGAGAGGCTTTAATCTCGATATATATATTTCGGGTGGCTAACCCATCTTCAGGAGCAACAGAAAGTCTCTCCAAAAATAAATTCGTTTTATTTTTAATATCTTAATGTGAAACCTACCAAGTATTTTTTATCCAATAATTTTAAAAAATGTTTCACCAAGTACCAACACCAAATTCCTTAAAAAATAATTAAATTAGGGAACGAAGAAAAGATTTTTTATTATAGACAAAAGGATCAGCCGGGATTCGAACCCGGGATCTTCGCATGTGCGCTGCGATGCCTTCATAAGAGCCTTAGCTCTTATCCTCTTGGCCACTGATCCCCGAACTCAAGCTAATACCTAATGTCTATATGAATTTGGAATTTCATTTTTATTTAATCTTTAATCTCTTCCTCGTTCATTTTTGCAGCTCTGTAGTGGCCGGACTATTATTAAACTATATTCAAACGCCGATCAATGTGATCGATTGGGAGGCGTTTGAATATAGTCTAATAATAAAAATAATCTTTCAAGTAAAATTTTAATACATTTTTTATTTCGGGGGAAAAATTAATAAATATAACTTATAAGTTTTCAAGTTTGTATCTTATTTAGTTACAAGCTACAATGATATCTGTCAGACAATAGAGAGACATACCTACTGTCATTGTAGCGGCACTAAAAATGCCCGTTTTGTTTTGAACAGAACCCTAAAAATAATTTAATTAATATGCGAGGAGGTTCGTCTCAAAAAACGTCCAATTGTTGCATAGTGTTTTGGCACTTGGGTCGGATTCCCTATGGCAGTTCAGCATTTCTGACATACAATTAATCCCATCATTGATAACATTTTTAAATTTGGTCTTTGAGCATGCCGAGTTAGTCTCTAGTTGCAATTTTTTTTAATGATTTGAACAATTCACTTGTTTATTATTTATTTATTTAAATTATTATTAGCTGGTAGCACTAAATTCAGTTCACTAAGAAGCCTAGATTAAACGTAACTGAAATGATTTACACCAAAAAACATCCACTTCGCTTTGGAATGTATCGAAATTGGAGCCCATGGTGTAAAGTAAGCCACAGCCACTTTTCAACTATAACCAAAAGAATATCATTTAATATATCAAAATGACTCTAAACTTAGACAAATAATTAATCAAACTATTATATAATTATAAAACCACTTGTTTCTCTATTAATCATCTAGAGGGGCGCAGAGAGGGCGACATAATTGAATTATTATACTTATTAAACCACACCTTCAACCCTTCTCCACTTCACTACTTCGTCATCGTCTCCATATCGCATCTGTTTTGCATATAATATGATAAATTGCGTGGGTGTAGAGGGTAAAGCGAAAACTTTTAAATCATTTTAGACTTCCAAAGATTTATAATATATCATATAATTTTATATTAATATATTTTACTATAAAACTTGATTTGCCAATCATTAGCTTATTAGCGACACATTTTACAACCAGTTTGATTTTAGCAACACACTGTCACAAGACGATGATAATTTCTGAAATATCTTGTAATAATTACATACTTTTACGTAGGAAAAAAATCATTTTCAGATGAGATTTTCGTTCTGAATGTTTGATTTCAGATAGTCACAATAATATATATAAAAAAAAACCGTAGAAAGTTCGTCCCTATGCCAAAAATGTTCGCTTTTCCAAAACAAAGAATTGATTGCAGGAAATTAAGCAAGTGCGTATGTGTTTGTGTGTGAGAGAGAGATATAATTAAACATCAATCGGTTAAAATTCACTGAAATAGATTATTTTGTATTTAAAGTAAAAAAGTACATCTAGAATAATTATACCATATATCTATACACATTTTCTTTCCAATAGTGATAATGATTATCAATTTCTTACGAAATTTACTTTAAAAAGAAAAAATTATAATATTTGCAAAAAATACTATTTTATCACATAATCTCAACTTGCATATAAGAACAGGCTTTTTATTTTATGCCTAAAAATAGTATTTAGAAAGAAAATTATTCCAGATGTACATTTTTAACAAAATACAGTATTAATTAGGAAAATCACATCAGGGGACATCTATTAGATCAAAGACGGAATGGATGATCTTTAATTATATGTTCCCGATAAAGTTAAAATAACAATTCATATAATTAAAAATAATCTAAAAAATGCTCCCCTTGTAGAATCAAATTTTACCGGCTCCTTAAACTCATATATAAAATAATTAACATTTAAATTATTAAAAAACAGTATTTGGGTTAATCGATATTTAAACTTTTGGCAAAATGAAAGTAAAATTACATTTATATTTGAATTAATGTTAATATTATTGTTAATGCGTCTTTAAAATTATCCATTTAAATTGGCGTATGCAAATCTCGCGGATTAAAAAATAGTTCAGGGTCATTTCGCCGAAATTTCTGATATTATGTAAAAATAATTATATTTACTTAACGAGAAGGAAATATGGATCATTTGTAATTAATTAGATTGTGATATTTACCTGGTTGGAGTTTGATTAGTTGAATCGTTAATTAGAGCGCTTGGACGCGCGGGTAGGACACAGAGAACTGAGGCCGCTTGAGGGCAAGTGGAGGTGGAGGGACGAGAGTAACGGGACTCGTACTAGGGAATTTGCAAAGGCTATTAAAGGGGGGGAGGTGGAGAGAAGAGCGCAATTGACCATGCGTAATTACAAATATTTAAGATAATATTAATTAAAAAAAATAAAATAATTTTTTTTTTTTTTTTTATTGTCCTCGGGAACATAGCCCATTTAGACAGAAAAATAATTTTAAAAACATTCAAATTTTTAAAATGTCTACATAAAAAATCTACTTCAAAAAAAAAATTTTAAATATACCGGGTGAGTTTTTTATCTTGAGACAGTCTTATAACTCAAAAACAGTGCATTATATGAAAAAAAGTTTCAAATAAAAGTTTATTTATATCAAGGGGGAAACTAAACTACGCTATTGTTTGTCGACCTAGAACAAGCTTTCAAGGGTATTTCAAGGTCAAGTTCTGTTTTTTAAATGGAAACCTATATTTTTCTTTACATATCCTAAATCTACAAAAAAAACTGAACAACTTTCATAAGAACTATTTTTTTATACGACATCAAATAAAAAAAATATTAAATCAATTAGATCTCAAAAAAATCCAAATAATAATTATTCTTAACAATTATTCAACTTAATTATCAAATAATAATGATCAAATATTTAATTATTAAATAAATAATTTAATAATAATTAATAATTTAATAATTTTCCGACAATGTTCTGTGACATTCCAGAGTGTATCGCAAGTCTTCTGGATGAAACATCTTTCTTCAACAAAAAAATGCTCCATTTTTATTATGGTAATACAATATAACTATCTACTGAATTGACACGAGAAATAAACTTTTTTAAGCTCAAGAATTTTAAATAGATCTATTAAGTAGAAAATAATCTCTTAAATCTGTGTATAATGAAGTTTTAAGATCATTATAAACACTTATTTTCATTGTTGTGACTTTTCAATTTAATAATTATTTATTTAATAATTAAATATTTGATTTTTTTGAGATCTAATTGATTTAATATTTTTTTTATTTGATGTCGTATAAAAAAATAGTTCTTATGAAAGTTGTTCAGTTTTTTTTTGTAGATTTAGGAAATGTAAAGAAAAATATAGGTTTCCATTTAAAAAACAGAACTTGACCTTGAAATACCCTTGAAAGCTTGTTCTAGGTCGACAAACAATAGCGTAGTTTAGTTTCCCCCTTGATATAAATAAACTTTTATTTGAAACTTTTTTTCATATAATGCACTGTTTTTGAGTTATAAGACTGTCTCAAGATAAAAAAAACTCACCCGGTATATTTTCACTTTTTTTATATAGTCACAACTTTGAATTGATTTTCTAAAATGAACACCCCATAATAAATATCTGTTAATTCTTATTTATTTGATTAAAACATAAATTTAACTAATAAAAATAAATTCATTGTATATAATTATTTAATGAAAAAAATGTATTCAATAGATAAATTTTTCTTTCCTTAAAAGCAAATGAAAAGAATCTACCGAAATTTCGAGAAAATAATTCCCTTATTTCATTGACAATTTAATTCATACACTAAAAGTCCCATAAGCAACGGTGTTTTTGTCACTATGACAGCGAAAAAAGTTTACCCTAACTTTTCCAGCGACAAAACTGAACCTAGCTTTAAGATTCTAGTAGGCCTGCATCATCGGTGTCTAGCAACACTGACATGACAACCAACATTGTAAACAATTTTATGTCAAACTTGCATTGTATGAAAATTCAAGTTGTTTATAAGAATTGTATTTTTAACAATTGTACTTTTCCTCTAAATTAAATAAACTAATTTATGTCTTAATTTTGTTAATTTTGTGATTTACGTATTGATTCATTAAATTGTCTTACCGAATTACACTCAAGCTTTTTTTTTGGGTCGAAGTAAACTTGATATTTTATAATTCGAGTTTTGTTGCCTTTGGGCAATTTAACTCAAAAAACTACCAGAAAAAATTACTCGTCCTACGGACTCGTAATTTTTTCACAGGTAGTTTTTTTCGTTTAATTGCCAGGCAACAAAATTCTCATTAAAATGTCAAGTTTACTTCGGCAAAAAAAAGCTCTCGTGTAATTATAAGTGAAAATATTTTAAAAACAATTAAAGATAAAAATTAAAAAAAATAATAAATTCTCTGAAATGCAATTGGGGTAGAATGTCTCACCCTGGTATAGAAAGAAAAGGGTGCGAAATATAAGCTTGGGCGCTTTTATAATAATCCCGGATACATGTCGAGACAAGTCCATATCCATTGGAGACATTGAAACAAGCTCAGACACGAAATAAAGAATTTTCTATTAATCAAGTATAGTACGAGTTTTATCAATAGCGTCTACTTCTCCTTAACACAAGCTAACTATTTTAATACATAATAATAAAATTGCATGCAAAGTCTATTATATAGAGTTGAAATATGTTAAAAAAATTGCAAAATAAAAACACATGAAAAAGAATTATACTCTCAATCTATCGTAAAAGTAATTTCTCTATGATATAGGTGGTTGTAATCAATTGTAATTGGTAATATCAATTTTTGATTGATTACCCCTACCTATTTCATAGAGAGAATTTACCTCTCAAGAGTTCTGACTACATAAAATTAAATACTTTCTCTGAAGAAAAGTTAAATTAAAATATATATTTTTAGATACCTAAGTTTATTTTATATTTAATGTTAAATAATAATTAAGCTCATATATATTTGTTAAGGTTTGAATTTAAATAACTCGGCTTTAAAGAAAAGCTTAACATAGCCAATAAGTGATTGACATTTCCTCTCTTTTTTCTTTTCTTTTCTGTTAATAAATTCCAAAAAACCGATTGTTCTCCCCCTTCTAATTGAACCTTAGTAACCTCAAGGATAACTCTATTTTTGGACTACCCATGTGGAAATTTTGGAACGGTCGGAGATCATTCCGGCCATCATCCAATACCAGATTGATATCCGAAAGCAGTATCTGTCTGGTGTCAAAATGATCAGATCATGCCGACATCAGATTCTATGTTCGTCCGAGACAATAATCGGTTATCCAATAGACACTGTTTTCCAGTGTCGTTCTGACACAATTTTCTGATGTCAATCTGATCCTGTTTTCCAGTGTCGTTCTGACACAATTTTCTGATGTCAAACTGATCCTGTTTTCAAGTATCGTTAGGACAACTAAATGATCAGATCATGCCGACATCAGATTCTATGTATACTGAATTGATTTGGATCGACAGTGTTGAAGACAACTGCTATTTTAAAAGGACAGTCACCTCTGTGGCTTCTATTGGCTTCTATTGGCAAACATAAAATCAGGGATGGATTATATATTGAATTTGAACAAGGCGAACCATTGAATATTCTTATCGAGAAACTGTTCAACACACTTCTACCTCTCTACACTGTAAATATACAAAATAATCGTTTATTAAATTATATATATTCATCTAAGATCATTCTGAATAATCTCATTATTTTTATACCTTATACAATCCACTTGCTATCACTTATTTATTAATTAATTAAGATATTTTATATAGAATTTTCACCCATTTGAACCAGGGAAATCACTGCCAGTCGACGGGTATTTTATCTTTCAAATATTTCCTAATTGCATTCCAATAACAAATTGACTTTAAACAGAGCTCGAATTTACGCCTCGAGCTTAAAGCCAATTTTAAAATATTCTATTATTGGAGAAAAAATGAAAAGTTTTTCAAGTCAGTACCTACGCCCTATCGTGCCTGGAGCACCGAGCGATGCTCGGTAACTTTTTGCCTCTAAATAGCTTAAGTTTCAAATTTCAAGGCTCTGCGACTTACCGAAGACGAGATATGAACGATTAAAATATTTATTTTGCGACATGACTAATTTACACCCCCTTCCTTTATTTCAATCGGATTAAAATTTATACACGACTAATAACTCATGAGACTTGATAAGTTCACCAATTTTTAGCGAAATCGTTAGAGCCGTTTTCGAGAAACCGATTCTATATATACAAGAATTGCTCGTTTAATAAGATAAGATAAGATAGATCCTTTTGGTTTTGAGGTTTGTAAGACCCCAAGGAAGCTGTTATTTACTTTATAAAAAAAATAGAATGTTTCGATAGGGCTGCTGGTTCGATTATCTAGTTAATTAATATTATACACATATGATATCCTGTAAAAAGAGCAAATGGAGGGGAGACAAGGTAATTCTCTGCAAGAGCGTATGAAATAAAAAAGATAAAACAATTTAACTTTGATATAAAATTTATTCATTAATTAATAGAGGGAAGGTTTTGATAAAAGAGGAGTTAGGTGGATGTATTAAAAGTGTTTGAGGAAGGTACAGGACATTTGAAGACCGGTTGCCGTTCCGCGTTCCTTACGCAAAATTTAATATGCCGTGTATAGGCTGGGAGCACTGTGCAAGATGCAGCGCAAAATGCCCTTTCTGTATTTGTTCAGAAAGAGAAGGGTTGCCGCTTGGTTGGGCAAATGTATATATATGTTGTTGATTGCCAAGCGAATCGGGCAATCAAAACATACATTTATTTGGCTAAGCGTGGCTTAGCGCTTTTTAACGTAAACCTTGGGTGGTTTCTGTTCATGAGTTTATGTGTTCTGTTGGTCAATCGAGCGGACCGCAAAACATCTACAATGAGGTAACCTTCAGTGGAAAAAGAAAAATAATTAAAGAAATAACACTAAATGATATAATTTTATATCAGAAAGAACATGCTTACCTTAGACTCAGACAAGCCTAACGCATAGCACACGGTGTAAATTTAAATGATATTTACCCTTTGGTGTTTAATAGTATAAGAATGAGTTGGCATGGTCGCCTGGCCTCGAGAGAAAAAATGTTGGTGGGGAGGGTAGTTGCAGATGCCGACTATAGGGGCCTGAGTGCTTTTATATAGTGACTGATTTGACCATGTGAAGAAATTGTGGCAATTTTGAACATATTACCTCCACCCGAAAAATGTGGAACATTTTAATGATTATGTAAGTAAGGATGATAGCATATGAAAGTGTTGTAAACAAAATTTATTAAGTTTAAGTATAAGGTAGAATAGTTATCTAAATGTTAGTGTTCAGAACTTATTATTGTCTTTTTTAAATTATAATGATTGAATATAGAGTATGGGTTGAAATATTAATAGATACTAGAGAAGAATTTAAATTATGTGATTGTGTAAATTCTTAAAGCATGCTATTTAAGGGATTATTATCTTAGAGTATAATAACCAGAGATTAAGGGCAAAGTTTTCCCTGCAAATTCTTTATTGTTAAAAATATGAATAGAATGAACCTTTTTTCAGTAAATTCTGAGTTTCTTGATAAACCATTAAAATTTTATAAACCAAATCAAATTTGTTTTTGTAGAGAGAAAAATTATATGTGGAATCATAAATCCAATTAGAATTTTTCTTGCGTATGCAATTAATATTGAAATTAAAAATTAAAAATTTTATTGAAAATGTTTGTTAAATATTTTTCTAAATAAAAATGAAAAATAGCCTTTTTTCCCCTTTAGGGTTGGAGCTTCAGGTAAAGGTAGTTGCTAATGCTATAAGCATACCTGTGAATTGTATCCATTTTTGTTTTGTTTGTTTAAGAAATTGTTGGAATGTTTAAACCTTAAAATTTTTGTATAGTTTGAGAAAAATGCATTTGTATAATTTCTATAGATTATTTTGGACAATAGAGAATTTGTGTCTAAGCTATGTTAGCTAAATATTTGGAATTGAGAAAAATATTTTTTTTGATAATGAAAGTAATTAATTTAAATATTTATTCTACGAATTCCAAATTAATATTGTTTGAAAATGTTTGCAAAGCAATGGTTTGCATTATGAGCTTGGATAAAATGATCAAGCGAGCTATTTTGAAATTGACTTAAATGCTTTTTGCTACTATAAAGAAAGTAAATATGTTAATTAAAAATATTTATGAGTCGAATTCCAAATTAATATTGAAAAATTATAAAATAAGGAAGATATTGTTTGTTGAACGATTGAAGAGTCGTAAATTCTGGCATTCATTCAGAAAACAAATCTTTATATTTAGTATCTAAGTTAAAACTAGCATTAGTGAAGTATTATTGAAGTTTTAATATTAGCTTAGTTTAGCTTAGAATTAATTTTAATCCGAAGTTTTTTAGGCGTTTGCTAGCCTAAAAGGAGTGCTAGTAATTCACAGGTTGGTGAAAAGCCATGAGAATCGAATTTATTTGAATTTGCTTGCACTAACCTGCCTGGTGTTAAAATAAAAGCGTGGTGGAAAATGTTTTTCCTTATAATAGCTGTGTTGGAGGCATTAGAAAATTTAGTTTCTCTTATACCAAGTTCTTTTAAACCAATAACATTATTTTGAAATGAATTGGGAAAAATTACTTTTTTATCCATTTGTGTGAAGAGAGTAAGCTTGTCTGGATCGCTATCATTATGTGTAAATGATAGTAAATCAGAAGAAGCGTTTTTATTCAAATGTAGAGCCTTCTTTGCGGTTGCTTTGCAAGATTGCCCTGGCATATGAATAGTTCTATAAGGAGCTAAAGGTTGATTTTTCCTTGCTGTTGGATTGAAGGAAATAGGTAATTGATTATTAGCTTGAACATTCGTTTCGATTGGGTTGAAAGAATGCTCTGAAATTTGTATAGTGTTAGAAGGAGCTAAGATATCTATTTTTACAAGAGGCTGTAAATGCAATAGATTGAGCTTGCTTAGTATTTCTAGTGAAGAATAGGTGGTGAAATTGAAACTTAACTTATTATAAGCAATATGAGTTTCATTAGAGGTGGATGTAATTATGTTTGAATTACCGAATTTGCCATTGATTATAATTGAAGGTTTTTTGGTTACCTGTGTGTGGTTGCGTGTATGTGTGCGTGTTTGTGTGCTATTGTTATTGGCTGAAAAACTTGAAAGTTTTCCATATACCGGGCATTGTATGAGTCTGATACGTTCGATACAGTCTGATGCTTTATCGAACAGTGTGTCCGCTTCATCATCATTTTCTACAAGCTCAATTCGATAATTAATTTCATCTAATTGGAGCTTGATTTCCTCTGTTAATTTCCAAATAAATTCTACCTCGTTAAATGTTTTATGTTCAATTTTACTTGAATCCAATTCGTTCATTCGCTTTTGAATGCATCTGAGAGATGCGAGAATACTGTCCTTTGTCTCCTGAGCCATTTCCAAGAATATCAATATGAACAACAATAATTAAAACCAGATAATCAATCTCTAGATCGCTTTAAATAAGGATCTGGCATATGAAGGATCAATGTAAATTGTCCTTAATTAAAGGATTAGGGAGTGAATAATAATCTAATAAAAATTAAATTCGGCTTACAAGGACCAATGATTGAAAAGTATCGCTCCTTTTGGTTTTGAGGTTTGTAAGACCCCAAGGAAGCTGTTATTTACTTTATAAAAAAAATAGAATGTTTCGATAGGGCTGCTGGTTCGATTATCTAGTTAATTAATATTATACACATATGATATCCTGTAAAAAGAGCAAATGGAGGGGAGACAAGGTAATTCTCTGCAAAAGCGTATGAAATAAAAAAGATAAAACAATTTAACTTTGATATAAAATTTATTCATTAATTAATAGAGGGAAGGTTTTGATAAAAGAGGAGTTAGGTGGATGTATTAAAAGTGTTTGAGGAAGGTACAGGACATTTGAAGACCGGTTGCCGTTCCGCGTTCCTTACGCAAAATTTAATATGCCGTGTATAGGCTGGGAGCACTGTGCAAGATGCAGCGCAAAATGCCCTTTCTGTATTTGTTCAGAAAGAGAAGGGTTGCCGCTTGGTTGGGCAAATGTATATATATGTTGTTGATTGCCAAGCGAATCGGGCAATCAAAACATACATTTATTTGGCTAAGCGTGGCTTAGCGCTTTTTAACGTAAACCTTGGGTGGTTTCTGTTCATGAGTTTATGTGTTCTGTTGGTCAATCGAGCGGACCGCAAAACATCTACAATGAGGTAACCTTCAGTGGAAAAGAGAAAAATAATTAAAGAAATGAACACGTAAATGATATGAATTTTAGCTATCAGAAAGAACATGCTTACCTTCAGACTCAGACAAGCCTAACGCATAGCACACGGTGTAAATTTAAATGATATTTACCCTTTGGTGTTTAATAGTATAAGAATGAGTTGGCATGGTCGCCTGGCCTCGAGAGAAAAAATGTTGGTGGGGAGGGTAGTTGCAGATGCCGACTATAGGGGCCTGAGTGCTTTTATATAGTGACTGATTTGACCATGTGAGAAATGGTGGCAATTTTGAACAGAAAAATGGTGGCAATTTTGAACATGTTAAATTGATTTAAAAAGTTCTTTTAGCTTTTTCGTGTTCAATAGAAAATTACCTTATAAAGTATAAAATAAATGCAAAAAAAATAAATGAATAAAAATAAAACAAAAAGACGTAAAAATAATAAATAAGCATGGCATGATTTGTCCATTTAACTTTCCAGCTTTTTCGATTCGTAGCGACGATAAAGATTTAATTTACAGCAATTCGTTCTCTCTATCTCTCTATAGAAAGAACTCGTCCGGTTCACTCTGAATATAGGTATCACTATAAAACGAAATGGATATTTAGTGGGCAATATATGCAAGCCATACGTTTTTCATCTAATGTATGCATTTTGTTCTAATTGGGGGAGGGCGAGTTGAGAGGGGGTGGGTGGGGGGGGGAGGGGGAATAACAGGTTTATCGAATTAGTTTTCATTCTTCAGAAGAGAGAATCGGTCAGAAAGAGAAAAAAATTAAAGCCAAAAATAAATATCGTTTCATTGGCTATTTCTTATAGACCGAAAGTTACTGACCATTTTGGAAGGGGTCAGTACTTACCCCGAAAGTCAAATTTTTACATCGCCAATCAAGTCGTTTTTTAGGGTTAATCGTCCCCTGAAGAGATATCAAAAAAATATTGTAAAATCACCTCATTGATTATAACTCGTAAACTGTTTACTCTACGGCAAATTCCATTAGGAAGCAAAATTGTAGAACATGTAAATATTTGACATTTTTGTTTAAAAATTTTTGAAAATATCCACCCAAAATGGGGAGGGGGAGGGGGTCAAAATTGGAAAATTCTAGCCCTTTCAACTAAACTAAACTAAATTTTGTATACATATTCTGTGGACCCCCAGAAGGCTAGAAATGCAAAAACTACGTTAAGTTTGGGTACAAGGGACTAGATTTTCATTTATTTACCCTCCCCCCATTTTTGGGTTGTTAGTTTCAATTTTTTTTTAAACAAAAATGTAGGAAATCAACATTGGCAGTGGATTTGTAAAACTCCATATTTGGTTAAATAAAATTTATTTTGAGACAATAATCGTATTTCTATTAATTTACTTTGTGAATGCTAAATCCCTTCTTTATATATATATAACAATAACAATTTTTTACTTTTATTATACTTATATTACTCAAATAAATCTGTTTCTCGATGTACGCCTAGGAGGTAGGCATAATATTGAATTCACTTGAATTTTTTTTCTTTTGCTCTATGTGTATAATAATGGTTGAATGACGAAGGTAGGGGCGGGATTTCAGAAGATAATGTTTAGTAATTTCATGCTCATCGATGTTTTTATTCTTTGTTTCAATTTAACGACGTATAACAAAATATAGTAACCGAATAGCGCGAAATTCTAAAAATTTCAAATTTTCAAATGAGATGCGCCACCTCTTCGCGTTGTCCGATCGATCTCAAATTTTGTACAAATTATTTTCTTACCTAACCTCCTAATTTGAGCCCCTGTCCCGAAAACTTTTCCGAAAAAAAAATTTCACCAGGTATAGCTAAGGTCCACTCCAAGGGGTGATCCGCGATTGGAAGTAGGTGTGCACCTCTTTGCAGAGTATTTTGGAAGTACTTGAAAATATTTGGAAGTACTTGGAAATATTTGGAAGTACTTGGAGTAGGGGGGGTGGAAATATTTGGAGTTTATCAATTAAATTGCCAAATTCTAATACAGAAAAAATACGTTTGTAGGATTTAAAATTCGATTTTTAATAAATTTTATTAAACCAATTATTTTACATGAATTAATGTATACATTGTATTTGAGCTTCGACTCCGGAGATTACTTCTCCACCATCGAGTGTCCTTGATCATCTTTTTAGTCCTTGTTTTTAATAAGAGGAAAAAACTAATTAAATAAAAAAACCTCTTTTCCGATAATTATTCCAATTCCATATTCCTCTCCATCAATCAATAAATTAATTTTTTTTATTTTAAATTTTATTAAACCAATTATTTTACATGAATTAATGTATACATTGTATTTGAGCTTCGACTCCGGAGATTACTTCTCCACCATCGACTGTCCTTGATCATCTTTTTAGTCCTTGTTTTTAATAAGAGGAAAAAACTAATTAAATAAAAAAACCTCTTTTCCGATAATTATTCCAATTCCATTATTCTCCCATCAATTAATTTATTAAACCAATTATTTTACATGAATTAATGTATACATTGTATTTGAGCTTCGACTTCGGAGATTACTTCTCCACCATCGACTGTCCTTGATCATCTTTTTAGTCCTTGTTTTTAATAAGAGGAAAAAACTAATTAAATAAAAAAACCTCTTTTCCGATAATTATTCCAATTCCATATTCTAATCCAATCATTATCTAATTAATTTTTTTTATTAAATTTTATTAAACCAATTATTTTACATGAATTAATGTATACATTGTATTTGAGCTTCGACTCCGGAGATTACTTCTCCACCATCGACTGTCCTTGATCATCTTTTTAGTCCTTGTTTTTAATAAGAGGAAAAAACTAATTAAATAAAAAAACCTCTTTTCCGATAATTATTCCAATTCCATTATTCTCTCAATCAATTAATTTATTAAACCAATTATTTTACATGAATTAATGTATACATTGTATTTGAGCTTCGACTCCGGAGATTACTTCTCCACCATCGACTGTCCTTGATCATCTTTTTAGTCCTTGTTTTTAATAAGAGGAAAAAACTAATTAAATAAAAAAACCTCTTTTCCGATAATTATTCCAATTCCATATTCCAATTCCAATCACATAATTTTCAATTTTTTTTTTATAAATTTTATTAAACCAATTATTTTACATGAATTAATGTATACATTGTATTTGAGCTTCGACTCCGGAGATTACTTCTCCACCATCGAGTGTCCTTGATCATCTTTTTAGTCCTTGTTTTTAATAAGAGGAAAAAACTAATTAAATAAAAAAACCTCTTTTCCGATAATTATTCCAATTCCATCTATTCCATCCCACAATCCATATTAATTTTATTAAACCAATTATTTTACATGAATTAATGTATACATTGTATTTTAGCTTCGACTCCGGAGATTACTTCTCCACCATCGAGTGTCCTTGATCATCTTTTTAGTCCTTGTTTTTAATAAGAGGAAAAAACTAATTAAATAAAAAAACCTCTTTTCCGATAATTATTCCAATTCCATATTCTCCATCCAATCACATCACATTAATTTTTTTTTTTATTTATAAATTTTATTAAACCAATTATTTTACATGAATTAATGTATACATTGTATTTTAGCTTCGACTCCGGAGATTACTTCTCCACCATCGACTGTCCTTGATCATCTTTTTAGTCCTTGTTTTTAATAAGAGGAAAAAACTAATTAAATAAAAAAACCTCTTTTCCGATAATTATTTCAATTCCATTATTCGTCCCATCAATTAATTTATTAAACCAATTATTTTACATTAGAATTAATGTATACATTGTATTTTAGCTTCGACTCCGGAGATTACTTCTCCACCATCGAGTGTCCTTGATCATCTTTAGTCCTTGTTTTTAATAAGAGGAAAAAACTAATTAAGAAAAAAAAACCTCTTTTCCGATAATTATTCCAATTCCATATTGCGGAAATTAATCCATCCAATTAATCTCCTCATCCTTCTCAATCAATTAAATTGCCCAACTTTTTAATATATAATAATAATTGTAATGATCTTATTGTGGGATATAAAATTAAAAAACCAATTATTTATTAAAAGGAAATTGAATAAAAATGTAAATATACATTTTTATCGAGACAACCACCTGTGAATAATTATTTCAATTAACAAAAAACCCATCAAAAACAACTTAGCCGAAGATGAGACCGTGACAGATCGAATGTCCAACACAAAACCCTCCTAACCCGTGAATTTCATCCAAATCGTTAGAGCCGTTTTCGAGAACCCGACCGGATATATATATACAAACTTTGCTCGTTTAATATAATAAGATATCCGTAAATGATTAATTCTACTAAATTATTCACATTGTTTATTAATCTAAATACCTATTATAGATAAGTTAATAAAAACAATAAGGTGCCTCGAATATAATATATAAGGCCGCAAAGGTAAAAGATTAAGAATCAGGGACTTTCAAATGAGGGGGGGCTGGTTCCATGCCCTCTTCCTCTGAATATATATGTAGATGAGAGAACAAACAAGAAAACAAGTGGATATTTGAGTTGAGGAAGATAATGTCTACTGGCTGTTTATTATAATCTATGCAGATTTATCGATAAAAGAAAGGAGATAGGAGAATGATTGCTGTATGGTATGGTAAATTGCCGCTTTAGCGCAACAAATGACTTAAGTAGACAGGCATTATAGAACAACAAGCCGTATCGTTCATAAGTGTTCTGCAATTTCAGAGCTATGTGACAAAAAATAGATTATATTTAGGATGAAAATAAAAACTTTTTAAATAAATTGGTTACATTTTTCATATCCAGGTACTATTTGTGAGAATATAAATATTTAATCCGTTGTGGATAGTAAATTTGTGAGAATATAAATGCTTTATTCCTTTATAAGGGGCATAAATTACGTCACACATGTAAGAGGGGACCTCCTATCTCAGATTTGGAGAACATATGTTCAGGGAGGGGGGGGGATCTAAAAATTGGGGATGACACAAAAGTCAAATTAAAAAATTTGGGGGTACACGTGCACAGACCTAACAGACATTTTGACAAAACAGTTATTATCTCGAAAAATATAATTTTTTTCGATGTTCACTTATTAGAGCTTTTTTGTAGACCGAAACGCCATGGTTTCGCCCAATTTTTTTTAATCAAATAGTTTCAGCCGTTTTTGAGATATTTCGAAAAAAAGAAGCAAAAAAAAAACCACTTTTTTTATTCACGATTACAATACTTCTTACCATACCCCTGTATGGTAAAGTAAAAATTTAAATGTGTTATGTTAAATGATATGAATAAAAATAAAGTTAAACTTAAAATATATTAAATCCCTTTAGTTGAGTTTAATTTATAAAAAAAATTCTACAATTATTAAATTATAGGGTATAAAAGTGATAGTGTGACGTCACAATACAGGGGGGGCTCAATGAAAATGTGACAGAATGTGACACAGGGGAGGGGGTCTAAAAATCTTGAAATTCGTGTGACGTAATTTATGGACGGCCCCTAAGAAATATATTTTTTAGATGAAACTTACCGAAAGTCGAATCCAATGATCCCTAATCATTGAGCATTCTCGTTATGTCAAATCAAAAACCAATTTACGAAATTAATAGGGAAGGAAGTTTTTTCGGTTATGTTGAAGTCAAAAAAGTATCTGTAGATACTGCTGAAGTACTTTTTTATGTTTGTTTTTATTTTTTCAGAGGATAAAAATCGTGCCTCTAAAAATTACTTTGTAGCCCCCCAAGTACATGACCCCCCTCTCAAATGTAAGTCTGAGCCTCACTATCCCAAATTTAATATTACAGTTTGAATTGCTGATTGTAGTAAACTTTATATTTCTATCACTATCATTCTGATATATGGTATAATTAAAATTATCCATTTCATCTGGGATCTAGTAGAGGACAATATCAGATGATTTTCTTTTCATAAATTTAAAGTTTCCAGCCTTTAGATGATTCGAAATCTTTGATAATACCTTTTTTAATAGTTTATTATATACTTTTCTTTCTATTAGTGCAGCCTTAACCAAAGAACATAGCGAGTCTTGAAAGTTTTCACAATTTCCTCCAATTTTACAATCTAGTTGAGTATTATTAGGAGATTTTGAATCTTAATCGGACCATTGAAGTAATTCTATAGTTCATGTCTTTGTTGGTTTTATACAAAACAGTGAAATTAAGAAAACTTGAATTTTAAGTTATAAGTAGAGACCGGATTTTTATGCAGTAAAAACTGCCAAAATATGCAGTTAAAAAGGCTGAAATATGCAAGTAATATGCAGAATACGTTGAAATATGCAAATATATGCAGTAAAAATTGGCAAAATAAATTTTTTTATGCACTAAAAATTTAATATTAACAGACACGATTGTATTGTAGTGCTTTTATTTTTTTATATTAACAAGCTTTTCTTATTGACGTACAAATAATAAACTAATAAAATAATGCAAATATTTGTCCGGCTATAATCTGATCACTACACTAATTTACACACACTTTCACACACACACACGAACACTCAATGGCCAAAATGGGCTATAGTTACCGAAGGCCATTAAAAAATAATAATAATAATAATAAAGAAATAATTAACAAAGGATCTCAAAAATAATTAAAATTTGATTGTAATTGTGAATAATTTATGTTTACAAGTATTTTTCTAAATTATCTTCAGGTTATTATGTCTACGGTCACTTAAAATTGATTTATACGATGAAAAGGAGCGCTCCACATCCTCAGATGTAATGGGGGCAAATTTAAAGGAACTTTATATATATATTTCTTCATTTTTTTTTCATTCTTTCTCCGAAAATTTACTTTTAAAAAATCTGTATTTGGCGCGAAATAGGCAATATTTGACAAAAAATCCTTCAAATATGCAATTTTATGCAATATTCTTCAAATATGCAATTTTATGCAATATTACTCAAATATGCAAAAATATGCAGTATAAAATTTAACCCACAGTATCCTAGATGCATGATTCGGATAGATAATTGATCCCCTGGGTCGTATGTGGCGGCAAACAAAATATGCAATTGCATAGGAATCCGGTCTCTACTTATGAGTTATTTTTCGGTTTTTTTTTTAGGAAATTTAAATTTAATTTCCACTAAAAATACAATCAATTCTTTTGGAGTAGAAATACAAACATTTTGGGACCAGAATAATGAGCTTTCTGCAATTTCTCATGGCAAAAATCATGGTTGAAAATGATTCTTAACTTTTCAGATATTATGTGCTTGGTAAAAGGGCAGCTTCTATCACGGTCGTGCCGAGTACTTACTGGCTGTCGTGCGGCGTGAATTCAAGTAAAAATTCATTCTGCCGAAAGGTTTATATTTCCAATACGAAGAACTGCTTAGATTTTGCACTATCTAGCTATAGAACTTTCAGGTTTTTTTAAATGTGTAGAAAACATTTTTTTAATAATTTTAATTATTGAGATTTCAAGGCGATCTTATAACATAGGCATATATAGTAAATAAGCAATTTATAATTAATACAAAAGACAATTGCTAATAGTAGTAGTATTAAAATTTCTATAAAAATCAAGAGCCCGGATTGCATTTTTTGACATACGGGCTCGATTCCCGAAAAGGATGAAAAACAACCCTTCTGACATAATAGCAATAATCCATAACACCTAGGATTCAATAGTTGCCCATCTCACTAAACTTTCTATAGAAATGTATAATTATGATTATTATTTATTCTTGGCCTTAAACAGTACCAACTCGTGAAAAAGTTTTCACTTTTCCCCCCATTTAAGGTAGTTCTTTCACAAATGCAAAAATTCAAGAAGTCTTCGAAACTTGGAATATAAGTCATTAAAAGCATAATAAACACACTGTTAAAATTTGAAGACGATTTACCACACCAAACATGAAATAATTGCAATTAAAAATGAAATTTTTTACATATGGTAGATTGGGAAAGGGTGGGAAAATGATCATTATTTTATTTTTTTTCATTGAAGGACTTTCACCATCTTGATGAAAAACTAATATTTGTTAGAATAATATATTCGGAGCAACTTAAAATAAACTGCAACGGATCGTTGCTAAACTTTATCCAATGTACTATCTTATTCTAGGGTAAAGTACTTTAAAATATAATTTTACAAAAAAACTTTATATGACCTTTTTTGTGGTCCTCAAGGTACTTAATTACAATATTAAATTTCATCAAAATTGGTTTAGTCATTTTCAAAATATTTAGAAAAAACTAAAAAAGTACTGAAATAAAGTACTAATGTTTGTGGGCCGATATGTACCAAAAACTAATCAGCGCTTCATTTTGTTAAAATAATGGTAGGTTTTCAATTTCATTTCAATCGGTTCAACGGTGTGGAAAAAATCGTGGACGAAAAAAACGATAACATCCATCCATCCGCACGCACTTCCTGAAAAAATCGCACTTTTTGGCCTCTGGACGAGACCCCATGTAATTTTTGGCAAAACCGTCACGTGCTAAAATTCAACCTAAATGAATACTACAATTTGTGACTTTAATTGAGACCATGGGTTCCGTAGTCTTTACCTGAGGACCCTTTGAAGTCGCGCTTGCCGCGAGACCGATTACAATACTTTACCCATGCTTCGCATTGGATAAAGTAAAAATTGAAATTATTTACCTCGTAGTTTTGATAAAAATAAACATATTTGGGCGATTATTTTTAGTGGAGGGGATATAAGATCAATGGCTTGGAAACGATCCATTCATAAAGAGAATATAGTAGTGTAAAAAGTACAGTCACGTTAAAAAACATAACCTAAAATTTTAGTACCGTTCATATTTATAGAGTGGTTACGAGGCTAAAACTTTTTGTGTGGATTGTCGCGAAAGAACCTCCTTAAAGTTACTTAAATCGACGATGTATGAGTAAAGTGGGCCTCGCTTTTTTAGAGATGAGGTCGGAGAAATTCTTTGATTGAATTAAATTGGCAAGTTCTTCTCCAAGAGCTTATTAGGGCAAGAATAAAGGAACAAAATAGTCGATTTTTCTTTCTTCCCTTACACCCGCCCCTTTGGGTTTGATCTGGTGAACTTGGGATCGAGTTCGGAAGGTTGTTCATTTTTCATGTCGACCTGTAGCCTCAACTGTCAACTGATTAGCCATGATCGATGGATCTTATTCTAAGCAAAATAGATTGGAAACAAAGAGGAGTGAAAAATATCAGTTTCTTTGAATATTATTAGTTGATCACATGTGGTGTCCAGATTTCGAATTAAATTTTAGATCTGTAAAAAGGTGGCTAAAATATCGGCTTTCCCCACAGGTTCACTCATGAATAAATAGTCATTTAAACCAAGGAAAAAGATAAGTTTTTTTTATACGAGCACATCATGGAGCTGCGAATAAATATACACCAATATACACACAATCATATATTGTATATTTATATCAGTGGGGTGCGGTCCATGGATGCTGTGCTCCTAAAATTACTAGAGGGAAAACGATTTTGAACTAATGTGATTAAAGTAATTAAAGCCTGAAAAGTTTAATATAAAAAAAGATGCTGAATGTGTGTGAAAGATATAAAAATGGCGTAATTTCAGAATTCAAAAATTTTAGAAACTCTTTCAGTAAATACACAATTAATCGATTTTAACATTAGTAAATTTAAAGAATATGAAAAGAATTTTCTATATTTCCTATCTAGACTATCTGCTCTGCCTTTATAATATCACTTAAAAAAAATCGAATTTTAAAAATAATGAAAAATGATACTATTCAAATAATGTCGGGATTTTGGGGCGTCGTGATTTTGGGTGCCACCAATATTTGATCACTCTTGTAATGTGTATGTGTATTTTTAAATGAAATTATTACTGCATATTTTACTTTACTATATTGTAAACCATGAGTGTCAACAGTTGATCTATTTTTTTTTTAATGATATTGATGTGAGAAGGAGATACACCAGAAGGTCCATCCCCTAAAGGCCTGTATGGGCTGGCCCCTCCATCGTGAAAAGAACAGAGTAGAAGGAAAAGAAGCCGGGATCACGAGCCAAATCTCAGAAAGTTAGATATAGTCCAATTTACTAAGTTTTTAGGGGCTTCGAGCAGTGGTAAATTCTCCGCGCGATAAATTAGGTTAAATTTATCTCCCACTTAATCTATGTACTTTTATTATTATATTATAGTGCCTGGAGCACCGAGCGATGCTCGGTAACTTTTTGCCTCTAAATAGCTTAAGTTTCAAATTTCAAGGCTCTGCGACTTACCGAAGACGATATATGAATGATTAAAATATTTATTTTACGACACTCCTAATTTACACCCCCTTCCTTTATTTCAATCGGATTAAAATCTATACACGACTAATAACTCATGACACTTGATAAGTACACCAATTTTAAACAAAATCGTTAGTGCCGTTTTTGAGAAAATAAAAAAAAAACGAAAAATCTTTCATGTAAATGTCCACTTACGGTGTTCCGATTTCAAGCAAAAGCTTGCTGTACCCCTTCTAGCCTATATCGAGCTTAAGTTTCGAATTTCGTAGCTCTGAGATTTATGGTTGCGAAACGCAAGGGGGTACATTCTTACGTACGTAAACATCAACTTCAACAATGTAGCCGATCTCTTGATGAAGTCAAGTCAAGACTGGACAATTGTGGCTGACATGCTGAGCAGCATAATGAGGATAAAAGAGAACGAAGTCAAGAATATGACTTAATATAAAGACACCGCCCTCCCCGAGGCAATGCTTATCGGCGGATTCCGGGGGGGGGAGAAGGATGAATGAGTGGAGGTTTTACTGGGTAGTCCTTCCTAGTGGAGGTTAGTCCCTTTCGCCATGCGCGTGCGTAAAAGCATTTCCCCACGATAAAAAAACATCAACTTCCGGTACTTCTATTTTAGCCAAAATCTTGTGGTACTTCTTGTAGCCTCTAGATAGCTTAAGTTTCAAATTTCAAGGCTCTGCGACTTACCGAAGACGAGATATGAACGATTAAAATATTTATTTTGCGACATGACTAATTTACACCCCTTCCTTTATTTCAATCGGATTAAAATTTATACACGACTAATAACTCATGAGACTTGATAAGTACACCAATTTTTAGCGAAATCGTTAGAGCCGTTTTCGAGAAACCGATTCTATATATATATATAAATTGCTCATTTAATAATATAAGATGTATTCAAAAAGTTATAATAAACTGATATAAAGAAGGGTTCATAATTACATACTTAAAATGTTTTGTATGTCAAATATGCAATTTCTCAATACTTGGCTATCTCAGTGGTCTATCAATATATTTAAAACGATATAAAGTAAATTTTCAAATAATAATTCCAACTACTTTTCTCTCTTTAGGATATTTTACCTACAGTAATATATTTTTTGTATTATTATATCATTTTTTTTGTCAAGTCCAATCTATATATGTATTAAAAATATAATTTTGTCCATTTCAGAATTTCTGGAATCCGTGATTATGTTGATGCTGGATGTGAACCAACAGCAAAATCAGATGTCCGACCCTCTTCGCCATACGATCATATTAATTTTAAGAATCGCCTTTATGATCCCAGTGTTCGCGAAATAACAGACATTCCTGATGATTATTTAAATCAATCTCAAGTAATGATTTTTTCTGATTGTATATTTTTTATTGCATTTCTTTTTAAAATCTTTATCCTTATATTTAAAAAATATTTTTACATGTTCGCCTTTATTTCAGGTATTAAAACATCCTTACGAAAGAAGTTAAAGAAGTTCCCACTGAAGAAACTTCGAATAATACAGATGGATGTCTCTCTAAAAATTCTCGGTATTTATATTATTTTTATTATTATTTTTTAATTAAATTATTAAGTGATTAATATAAAAAAGTAAGTGACAGGAGTCAGAATCCTACAACCACAGGTCTTCCTCAATTTAAAAAAGAAAATGAAATTATATATAAAAAATGAATACAAATCGATAGTTCTATTTTAAATGTTAACCTCATCAAAAATTTTCTGTAGACAATCAAAAGATTGGTCAACTACTACTCTTGATTTTCTATAGAAATCTCTGCTTCTATCGGCATTTGTCTTTTATATTAAAAATATTATAATTAATTATACTCAAACGCCTCCCGGCTGATCCTTTTTGTCTAATAAAAAAATATTTTCTTCGCTCCCTAATTTAATTATAATTATTTTTTGATTTTTAATGATATTAATGCAAGAAGATTCAAATCATTCTGGTCAGGATTGTTAAAAAAGAAATTTCAGGGCTTGGGTCTGTGTCGAACTGAGGCTGAGGTTCTTGAAAAATGTAAGGTTGTTTGGCGCAAGAAGGACAAAAGTAGGAAGAAATAGTGAATACTTTTGTTCTATTTGTATTCATTTTAACAGCTCAGGGCTGTTGGATTGCTTGGAAATCACGTGTTTCTATACAATGAAACTTAAGGTAGTTGTTTCGCGACAATACTAGCAAAAAGTTAATGCTAGAGTATATAGAACAGACAATAAGGATTCATAATTCATAAGCCCAAAACTTTTTGCTGTTTATGTACCGATTCTAGCCAATCCCGTGCTCGTTTGACAAATCTGGCACCATTGTAAGAGATTGAATATTTTTATATTAAAATGACAGATAAAATACATTTTAAAGGTCGATTTATTTCTATAAAAATCGTTTTGTTATTTTTTAACAAATGTAATCAACGCCTACGTTACACCTTATGAAAATTATAATTTTGAAAAAATCTAGCGCATGCGCGCTTTATACATCTTTCGCTGGTTAAATAAATGCGCTGTTGCCAAATTGTTTTTAGTGTAAATTTTTTTATACATTTTTCATTATTTATTCATTATTATCTCAGAAACTGTGTTGTAACTATGAATCAAAATTGTCTTAAAATATGTATTGGTTATTGTTTAATGTTGGTTTAGTTTTTTATAAAAATGGTAAGAAGGGTTTCTTAATTATAATTAAATATGTATGTAAATTTTCCGATATCCCGTATAGTGCAATGTATAAGAGTCTGAAAAACTCTATTTTTGAAATTTAATATCTCCGGAACTATATTGTTCATAAATTTCGTTTTGCCACCAATCGATGCAGAAGTATTTAAATAATAATCTGTCTAAATTTCAAAAAAATCCTAAGAAAACCCATTTGGCGGAACAACTACCTTAAGTGGAATAATTTGAAAAAACGCCAGGGCTGGGCCCGGAACCCCACGGGTGCATGACAATAAACTTATGGCATCTAAATATCCTTTATACACAAAAATATCAGTAATGTAAGATGAAAACAATTCATTTGTGAACATACATTGTTAAATTCAACTTATCTGTTCATTTTGATTAATAAATTCACACCTGAAGTAAGGCCACATTTTTTTTAAATCTATAATATGAGAAAAAATTATGAAATTATTATCATTTTTTTTTTGCATTTACAAAATAAAAATTGGAAAGTAAGTAACTATAGAATGAATCCCAATTGTCATTAGAAAATATGTGACCAGATAGATTTTCAATTGAACTTGCTAATATTTTAATAGTAATCATAAGTTTCCTGTATTTGATTCGATCGCGAATCGAATGCAGGTGATTTTTGTCAAATATTAAGTGAAAATAATATCCGAATTTATATATTTCTAACTTGAAATAATGAAGTTAAATAAATTTATAATTTTCTCATTAATATATCAAAGAATAATTAACATATTAACGAGAATTGTTTTTGATCGCGCTTTTTTAAACAAGATATATATCGCGAGACTACTGCTGGTTGAGGCTATTGGAGTCTGCTGAGTCTTAAGTCTGGACCAAGAGAGAATGAAAAAGATGTGATCCATTTAGCTATAATCCAGCATCATTTCGCGTTTAGCCTGCGGGACCAGAGAAGAGAATGATAGATATAATCCATTTGCATCAGATCAACATCATTACGCGTTAATGACAGCTAAACGCAAAATGATGCTTGGATTACTGCTAAATGGATCATATCTTTTTTCATTCTCTCTTGGTCCAGACTAAAGACTCAGCAGACTCCAATAGCCTCGACCAGCTGTAGTCTCGCGATATGTATCTTTAATAAAGATAAGAGTAAATAAATATTATATGTAATATTCATTTACAAAAGTTAATGATTCTTGGTCACTTGTTTCACATTAATACACATATATGTCTTGTTTAAGCGCAATCAAGCAATTCCTCGTTAATGTGTTAATTATTCTTTGATATATTAATGAGAAAATTATAAATTTATTATAATATTATTTGATATGGGATATTTTAAAATACATTTTGTTGATAATTTATTTTAAAAATTGTATGTAGAATGGCGATATATATAAAATAAAATATATGAAAAAAATATTAAACATTTTTAAAAATTTAAAAAAAAAAAGCTAAATTCGGAACTCTAGAAGTCTAAATCCTTAAGGGTACAAAGAAACACTGAAGAAAAATGAGATTTTCAACCAGATGGAAAATGTATGCTATTTGTGCTTAGTCCTTGCTATTCTGTCAGATACACTTAAGTGGGTTATTAGCCAATTCCAAACAATTTCGAGTAACATTTTTAACGGCAAACTTGTTTTGTTGAAAGTTATTTTTAATTACCTATATTAAATATATTACCTTCTTTTTTATAATATTCATAATAAAAAATTAACAAATTTAATTATAAATTAAAAAAAAAAAAAAACATATTTAAAATTTGAATTTTTATTTAAATCACATAATTAATTATAATTATTTATTGAAACAAATAAATACAATATAAATATAGCGTTTCAATCGACTTATTCTGCGATCGTTCTCAAGTATGAGAGGAGTGGGTGCTCACTGCTCATGCCGAAGACAATCTAGAAAATAAGTCGATCGAAAAAGTAGGTTGATAAAGCGAGTTTATAATCGTAGACTTTCTGCCAAAAGCGTGGATTAAATATTTAGATCTCACAAATAAATCAGATTTAGACATAAGTTTACTTAAACATTTTTGTTCATTTTGACCTAATATCTACCTATTAGCGTATGATTTGAAAACACCTTGAATATGTAATAAATAACAAAAGATTCAGTATGAGTACTTTTGATATGGTGAATTATCGTCTCGTTGCATGATAAGATCTGGAGGCTTGTTTTTCGAACATTTTATACGGTTTTCTATTAGTGATGCAGCTTCAGAGGCATTCCATGCAAGCATTAAAGTTAAATTTGTCAAAATACAAACTCTTGTTAAATGTTTAAGGGAGTGATGAGGATCTTTAGTGTCGACCTGAAAAAAAAAAAAATTATTTTAATATACCATACTTAAATATAATATATACTTATGGGACAAAATAATCGGAACAAAAAAAAATTGGCACGTTCTGATGTGGCCATCCACATGACTTTACCATACACCCTGGCCCCTCTCTTATATTTAATATTTAATAAAATTATGTATAATCATGTAGGGGGGGGGGTTAGTTTGTGCATTTTTAGACTACTGGGGGCCCACTGATTATCTCTACAAAATTTGGTTGAGTTTGGTACAAGAGCCTAGATGTACACTTATGAGGGCTTTTTTGTATACCGAAATGCCATGGTTTCGCCCAATTTTTTTAATCAAAATAGTTTCAGCCGTTTTTGAGATATTTCGAAAAAAATAATTAAAAAAACAACTTTTTTCATGCACGATTACAATACTTGACCATACCATGTATGGTAAAGTAAAAAAAAGTCTAATTCAACTTTAAGAGATCTTTACAGGAATAGTCTTTGCTTCACACTCCATGATCAATTTTCATAGTAAAACCTCAGACCTCGAAGTGTGATTTAGAACTTAACATAATTTTAAACAAGAGGCACCTTTGAGGCTCTATGCAAGCGATTAAGTTTCCAATCTAAATAGCATGGGGTTTTGGAATCAACTCTTCTGACATAATAAAAATAATCCATAACTTCTCAGATCAAGTAGTAGACCACGTCTCTTGAATTTCTATAGGAATTTTTTAAAGTCAATAATATTTTCATTATTGTCATGATATGCTTTAAACACGTTTAAATAATTAAAATGAATAAGTAAAAATGAAAATAAGTAGTATGACGTACTATTCTAAGCCGATTAAGATTATCTCGGAAGATAAGCTAAGAATAGCTTGGACTAATTGCTCTCGAGGGGTATATAAGGGGAGAGAGATAGGGAGAGTAGTGAGGGGGTAGATAGGGAGGTGGGGGGGGTAGATAGGGACAGTGGTGGGGGGCTGGGGATAGTGTGAGGGCTATATAAGGGGGAGAGAGATATGGATAGTGGTCAGTGTATCTCAGTCAGTGGCGTGTGAAACATCAACTGGGAATATTACAATATGGCTTCTGGACCTTCATCCATCCTCTCAGCTGACTCCACCCCTCACTAATAAACAACCCTTCATCACTTATATTATTTTTAATAGCTGGGGTAACGGGTAGGTGTGTACTTCATTGTTCTTATAGATAAAGATGTACAGACCTACTTCAGGGCCTGGCCTCCCTCCCCACTTGAGCTCATGATTCTTTTTTCAAGAGAATCATGTCCTGTCCCTAATCCTAACCAACTTCAATCCCTGTTTTTACAAATCCTTATTCCTTCGAAATCGAAATGTTTCGCGAGTATATTTTTACTTGTGTGCGAGTGTAAGTGGGTTCCTGTAGGGTCAGAGTATTCCAGGTCCAGGCACGAGACGTTGGCTGTTAAGGTAAGATATCTTTATAATACTCTATTCTTATAATTAAATAAGTAAGAAATATTCTAAATTTTTCAAGTACTCTTTTCGAGTTTTTCAAAAAAAAAAAAAAAATATAAAATAAAATAAATAATATATTAAATATAATTTTATTACGAATATTTATATAGAAAAAAATACTTTAAATTCACTATATTATTTTACTAATATTTTTCCTCTTTTTTCAGGTAGGTGCTCGTCCACACATTTAGATTAGTATTTGTTTTTTTTTTTTTGGAAAATCCTTTATCTTTTTAACCTTTTATCCATTTTCCCGTCAATTCCTTAGTGTTTCCTTCTCGAATCGAATCGCGAGTATATTTTTTATTGTGCGCGGGTGTCCATGTGTTCCTGTGGAGTCAGCATCCCAGGTCTAAACACGAGACGTTGGCTGTTAAGGTAATATATCTATTTAATACTCTAATATTACTTTAAATTCACTATATTATTTTACTAATATTTTTTTTCTTTTTTTCAGGTAGGTGCTCGTCCTACTAAAACTAACATTTAGATTAAGTATTTGATTTTCTTATTTTCTGGAAAATCAAATCCTTTATCTTTTTAACCTTTTATCCATTTTCCCGTCAATTCCTTAGTGTTTCCTTCTCGAATCGAATCGCGAGTATATTTTTTATTGTGCGCGGGTGTCCGTGTGTTCCTGTGGAGTCAGCATCCCAGGTCTAAACACGAGACGTTGGCTGTTAAGGTAATATATCTATTTAATACTCTAATATTACTTTAAATTCACTATATTATTTTACTAATATTTTTTTTCTTTTTTCAGGTAGGTGCTCGCTCCTACTAAAACTAACATTTAGATTAAGTATTTGATTTTCTTATTTTCTGGAAAATCAAATCCTTTATCTTTTTAACCTTTTATCCATTTTCCCGTCAATTCCTTAGTGTTTCCTTCT
>JAKCPI010021922.1:0-87065 GCA_023213315.1 Euborellia annulipes | reverse complement strand
TTGTCCTTTGCGTTTCATTTTGAAACATCACCTGTCCCGCCATATCAGTCATATTCATAACGACTCGATATTGGAATTCTTTCGTTGTCCTAAATGTAATAGAGATTATAAATATATTTAGAAGGGGATCTAGATGCAGTCATTTTAAAAAATTTGTTTACAAGACATGAGCTGTGAATATTACCTTAGTATTAATAATTAAAAAACACTTGTAATCATTTTTATCTTTTTCTTAACTTGCATTTCTGTTCGATATTCAAAAATAAATGTTTTTTACTTTATGTCTGGTTTAAATAAAGATTAGAATTTCTAAAACCATCCATCTCATTTTTTTGGCCACTTTTTATCCAATATCAGGCATATAACTCTTATGTTTAATCTTGGCCTCGTTACTTGAGCGATTTTTGATAATTTTTTTTTTAAATCTTTTATCAATGGAAATGTAGGAACATTTTTTTTTTTGGACATAGCCACTGAGGGCTGTTGCCTCTAATCGGGACGATAATAAATTTATTACTTTGGCGTCCCGTAAATTTATTCTTTCAACTTGTTTTCTTCCATTTTTCTCACCAAATCCTATTAATAAGTTTTTAAATTAAATCAAGTCTATATTTGTATTTTACAGATTCTTTCGGGGTTTTTGATGAGTTAATGACCATCCCTGAAAATCGACCTGAAGAAATTAAAATTCATAGTCGACCCTACGCCTGTCCACATTGTCCTACACGTTTCTTAAGTAAATATTGGATGAAACGCCATATCAATTGTATTCATAACGACTCGGTACAGGAATTCTTTCGTTGTCCCAAATGTAATAAAGATTATAAATATAAATATAATTTGAATCAACATCTAAAGAATGAATGCGGCGTTGAGCCAAAATTTCATTGCAATTTTTGCACTTATCGTTGTAAACAGAAATCAACCCTAAGAACGCATATCTATTTGAAACATTCCAAATAAGTAAATTATTATTTTATTATTATTTTTTTTTTATTTATATTTGTTTAAACTCTTTTTTTTTCATCTTAAGTAATATTGAAAGTCACTTCAACACTGTAGCCAATTCTTTAATTTACATTTACCTGAGATGTAACACAGAGGTAGGGATCTCGCCTCTCGTGCAAAATTTCGCTTCTCAATTGTTTTTCCTTTTTCTGTTGCTTCTATTTCTGTTCGATATTTAAAAATAAATGTTTTTTACTCTATGTTTGGTTCAAATAAAAATTGGAATTTCTAGAACAAACATATTATGTATTATTTATTATTATTATTATTTTTTTTTTGGCCATTTTTTATCATAGCCCCGAAGAAGAAAGAAAAGTCGAGTTATTTTTATTCTTTATTCAATTCTTTTTTTTTAGAATCTGATTTTAAAAACTTTTTAAAATTATAAGCCTATTATGACATTTACACCTATGGTTTGCGCGAATAGGCATACCTATTTCTATTTTATTTTGTTATTGTATTTAAATTTGCATTGTGTTTGTTTGGACCTAGCCACCGAGAACTGGTGCAAATAAAATGATTTATTTTAAACTGAATACTATAGACTACTTTATATGTGGATGCATTTATTTAAAACATATGAGGCCTTCAGCGCCAGAACGGCCTAATCCACATTTTTTACTTTTTTTGTTTTATGCCTTAACACTATCCTCATAACTTTTTTTTTTTTAAATACCGTAGTTTCCTAAGCAACCTTTTCGTTTTTATCGCTAGATTTCAGCACATATACTACTCTGGAATTCATGATATAGATACTAATATGGACTAGAGCTGGCGACGAAAATAGACAAGAGTGTGAAGGCTAATATTTTCAGAATAGGTTGCATTTTAGTAATGGAAAGATACTCTAGAGTCAGGACTTTCAGTACCGGGGCGTTTAGCGGGAATAAGCCGGTAAAGGTATAATATTTATTAGCATCTCTAAACTGTTTTCTCAATGCTTAAAATTTGCAGACGAAAAAAGAATATAAAATAGGAATCTAACAGTCAGACACGTAATTTTAGAGCACCTAAGGCGCTATGGAAAATCAAATATATCTCGACACAAAAAATTTGGTGTGACTGGCACACTCTAAACAACTTTCGATTAACGAAGGTAAAAGGTTTGAACTAGTGCTGACGCCACATGCCCAAAATTTCGCTGTCTGACTGTTAGACTCCTATTTTATATTCTTTTTACTCGTCTGCAAATTTTAATCTTTCAGAAAAGAGTTTAGAGTTGCTAAAATATATTATATTATACCTTGTAATGGATAAACCCATTCCCCCACTTTTAATTAACAAAATGATGAAAATTTTTCTTAATGTTATTTGAAAAGAATTTTTAAGAAGAAATAAAAATAATATTTTTAAAATATAGATATTTATTTAAATAAAATGTATAGAAAAATTGTTTAAAAAAAAAAAAATATTAAAATTAAATGTTGAATATAAAAATCCGAATATATAAAATAAAAATATATTCTCAAATATTAAATTTCAAAAAATACGAATAAAGAATAAAACAGAGGAGAGAATAGAATGGAAGAATGGAGGGAGTGGGGGAACCCACCCCTGACTCGAAGCCTGGGGAAATACAGCAGCGGCGGACAAAGGCGAAAAGGAAGAGAAAGACCTGGCTCAGCTCTCATACGCTCAACATATCAAATCGCTCTCTCTGAGGTCTTCAAATAAAACAAATTCAAATATACCCAGTATTTTTATGCAAATGCATTACTATATACCCCAGTAATTATTCTATGTGGAATATCAATTACCAAGTATCAATCTTTATATTCATTGATCAAAGCATTGCACAATCTTTTCTAATATAATTACAAATAATTTTAATCACAAACCAAACGCAAAGAACGTTCTTTCTAAACAAAGGAAATAACAATAAATATTTGTAAGGCTTAAACGTTAATCAATCTCTCTTTTATTAAAATACTTTTATTAAATTTCTCACATATCTATCTCATTATTAAAACTTTATTTGCAAAACAAAATCCAAATACTACTTGCTTCATGAATGAAAATAAAATCATTAAATTTTCCTAGTGTTAAACAACTTGTTTTATTTCCAGATTAGTTTAGATCAACCTTAATTAAAATATATATATACTAGCCGCGCCGCCCGCCTTCGGCGGGCTTCGCGTCTAGCCAGGGGGCTACGCCCCCTGGACCCCCAGACGCTGGCTCGGGCCCGCCTGCGGCGGACCCTCGCCTTTCTTAAATATGAGAAACGGGCTGGCGTCTAGACAGGGGGCTACGCCCCCTGGACCCCCACCAGCTGGCTCGGGCCCGCCTGCGGCGGACCCTCGCCTTAAATATGAGAAACGGACTGGCGTCTAGACAGGGGGCTACGCCCCCTGGACCCTCCACCAGCTGGCTCGGGCCCGCCTGCGGCGGACCCTCGCCTTAAATATGAGAAACGGGCTGGCGTCTAGACGGGGGCTACGCCCCCTGGACCCCCAGCCGCTGGCTCGGGCCCGCCTGCAGCGGACCCGAGCCTTTTCTTAATTATAAAAAGAAAATTATTATTACTACGTATTCCAATGCAGTGCCTGCTTGAGGATTTGTTTACCTTCATAGAATACACAACTGCAAAGAATACTTGAATATTTCTCTATACATTTCCTATGGGAGAAATCGTAACTTTAAGAATTAATAACTCGAAAAGTTATAGGAATTTCGGGACCCGAGTATTTTTCCGGGACTCTCCATAACGTCCTTTATAAGACTGCAAAATTTCGTTTCAAAATTCGAACGGGAAGTTGGTCAAACAAGTATCGAAAATTTCTTTATATTCATTGTCAAAGCATTGCACAAACTCTTTCTAATATAATTACAAATAATTTTAATCACAAACCAAACGCAAAGAACGTTCTTTCTAAACAAAGGAAATAATAAATAAATATTTGTAAGGCTTAAACGTTAATCAATCTCTTTCTTTTATTACAAATACTTTTTTTATTAAATTTCTCACATATCTATCTCATTATTAAAACTTTATTTGCAAAACAAAATCCAAAATACTACTTGCTTCATGAATGAAAATAAAATCATTAAATTTTCCTAGTGTTAAACAACTTGTTTTATTTCCAGATTAGTTTAGATCAACCTTAATTAAAATATATATATATACTAGCCGCGCCGCCCGCCTTCGGCGGGCTTCGGCGTCTAGCCAGGGGGCTACGCCCCCTGGACCCCAGACGCTGGCTCGGGCCCGCCTGCGGCGGACCCTCGCCTTTCTTAAATATGAGAAACGGGCTGGCGTCTAGACAGGGGGCTACGCCCCCCCGGACCCCCACCCAGGCTGGCTCGGGCCCGCCTGCGGCGGACCCTCGCCTTAAATATGAGAAACGGACTGGCGTCTAGAGCCGGGGGCTACGCCCCCTGGACCCTCCACCAGCTGGCTCGGGCCCGCCTGCGGCGGACCCTCGCCTTAAATATGAGAAACGGGCTGGCGTCTAGAGGCAGGGGGCTACGCCCCCCGGACCCCCCAGCCGCTGGCTCGGGCCCGCCTGCGGCGGACCCGGGCCTTTTCTTAATTATAAAAAGAAAATTATTATTACTACGTATTCCAATGCAGTGCCTGCTTGAGGATTTGTTTACCTTCATAGAATACACAACTTCAAAGAATACTTGAATATTTCTCTATACATTTCCTATGGGAGAAATCGTAACTTTAAGAATTAATAACTCGAAAAGTTATAGGAATTTCGGGACCCGAGTATTTTTCCGGGACTCCTCCATAACGTCCTTTATAAGACTGCAAAATTTCGTTTCAAAATTCGAACGGGAAGTTGGTCAAACAGAGCGTGACAGACGGACAGACAACGGACAGACAGACAGACGGACACTCCGCAATTATTATATATAGATTTTCTTTTCCCTAACCTTCAAATCCTGCGGATAACACCACTATATAATAAAATAAACGCGAAGCAGATAATTACCTTCCCTACTACACTGAGAAACCCCAATATAAAAGCCGTAGAAGCAACAACCTTTACCGGCTTATTCCCGCTAAACGCCTCGGTACTGAAAGTTCTGACTCTAGAGTATCTTTCCATTACTAAAATGCAACCTATTCTGAAAATATTAGCCCTCAGAAAACTCTTGCCCATTTTAGTCACCAGATCTCCGACTATAAGCCCTAAAACAAAAAAAAGTTAAATTTAGGTTAGGCCGTTCTGGCACTGAAGGCCTCATATGAAAAATTATATACATTGTTGTTATAATTGTTGAATATTTATGACTTTAAATAAAAACGTGGGGTGCTCATTGAAACTAAAATATTTTTTTTATTATACGTCATAAATATTTGAATAAATGGTATTTTTTTTTTAATCTACTTTTTTTAGTCTTCATTATATATATTACAACTCTTAAATGTGTACTATCTGTTGTTGGGTTTTCTCATCCAGTAGGAAATTAATTATTTTTAAAATAAAAGAACTTATTTATTTTTATTTCTAGACACACTAAATAACATTTTAAATTAAAAATCGTCTATATTTGTATTTTACAGATCCTCTCGGGGCTTATGATGAGTTAATGACCATCCCTGAAAATCTGCCTGAAGAAATTAAATTTCGTTGTCCTAAATGTAGACTCCAATTTACATCATCTACTGAATTAAGCGAGCATGTAGTTTTAAAATGTGATACCCCTAGGCCATACGCCTGCCCTCACTGTCCTTTGCATTTCATTATGAAACATCACCTGTCCCGCCATATCAGCCATATTCATAACGATGCGATACAGGAAATCTTTCGATGTCACAAATGTAATAGAGATTATAAATATAAACATAGTTTGATTCAACATCTAAGGGATGAATGCGGTGTTGAGCCGAAATTTCAATGCACTTTTTGTCCTTATCGCTGTAAACAGAAATCGCACCTCATAGGGCATATAAAACGTAAACATTCCAATTAAATATTTTTATTTTTTGGGTGCAAGTTTGTGGCAACAAACACTGTATGAGTGACTGACACCGCGAATAATTCTTTTTTTCATCAAAATCACTTAGATTATGAAAATTTTTTCTAGGCTATTTAACGACTTTTTTTACATCAGAGGTTATTTTGAAAGGCACGTAAACACTAACAAATTTTTAAATTTAATTTTCTTGTTCCTGAAATTTAAACAGGTAGAGTTGTTCATGTCCTCCACTTAAGAGACACTGGATTAACAAATACTGTGCTTTGAATAGACTCAATTCACAATTCATGGTTAAATTTGCAGATTACTGCATCTCTTAACATGTAATGTATTAAAATTGTTAAATAAAACTAAATATTTTTCTTTTTTTCCTAGATTCTATTTCAGTTCGATATTTAAAATAAATGTTATTACTCTGTCTGGTTCAAACTGATTGATTAAAAACTGGAATTTTTAAAACCAACCATGTTAAGTTTTATTTATTAATTTTTTGGCCACTTTAAGAAGTGAAAGTAGCGTTATTTTTATTTTATTTTTCTATTTAAAAGAATCTGTGATCAGGCAAAAATAAAAAATCTTAATTTTTACAATGCATGGAGACGTTTGGGGATAATTTTATTGCCCCAATTTTAGTCCTTTAAAATTTTTAGTTTCCCAGAGTTGGTCATATGAATGTATTATACCCATATGACAACTCTGGGTCACTAACAATTTTAATTGACTAAAGGTGGAACAATAAAATTCTCCCGAAACGTCTCGTTGGTTGTAAAAATGTATATTTATGTATGATTCTCTAATCATCGTTATTTTAATTTAAAAAACAATCAAGATAATTTTTTATATAAAAATGTAATGTATTTTAAATGCTTGTATTTAAAATTAACTATAAGGAAATAGGGCGTTCATTGAAACTTACTTAAAATAGTTTATAAGCAAAAAATCTCTTCGAATTCTATGAATTTGTTGCATCTTTGAAATATGAAACATAGTTCATTTCAAGCGTTCCAAATCAAAGAGTAATAAAGTAATAAAGACTAAAATTCTTGACGTCCAATTTAGCCAGGGTGTATTGGTGACCAATTGTTACAGTATATGTTACAACTATTATTTGTGTTCTTTCTATTCTTTTTTCTCAGCCTTAGTCTTTGGGAAATCAATTATATTATTGAGATTGGAGTACAAACAAGACCGGCAGTTGTCGCTCCACCTTACTTAAGAAGTAAGTCAGGTGGAGGGATAAATGTTAGGGTTCTCCAAACACAATAATCTACTGCTCCCCGTCTATTATACGGTATTCATTCATTCATTTTCATTTTGAATGGCCTTAGATAAGTGTCCTTTTGGCCAGCTTTCATATTATACGGCATATCTCTTTTATTTTATATTTAAAAGATAATTAAATTTTATTTTATTTATAGTTATAATTTTTTTTTATTTCTAGACACCCTAAATAAGTTTTTTAATTAAATCTAGTCTATTTTTGTATTTTACAGATCCTCTCGGGGCTTATAATGAGTTAATGACCATTCCTGAAAATCTGCCTGAAGAAATGAAATTTCGTTGTCCTAAATGTAGACTCCAATTTACATCATATACTGAATTTAGCGAGCATGTAGTTTTAAAATGTGATACCTCTAGGCCCTACGCCTGTCCTCACTGTCCTTTGCGTTTCATTATGAAACATCACCTGTCCCGCCATATCAGCCATATTCATAACGATGCGATACAGGAAATCTTTCGATGTCACAAATGTAATAGAGATTATAAATATAAACATAGTTTGATTCAACATCTAAAGGATGAATGCGGTGTTGAGCCTAAACTTCAATGTAACTTTTGCGCTTATAGGTTTAAAAAGAAATCAAACCTCAAATTGCATATAAAACGTAAACATTCCAATTAAATATTTTTATTTTGGGTGCAAGTTTGTGACATCGCTATATGAGTGACTGACACCTCGAATAATTCTTTTTTTTTCATCAAAAGGGTTTTTTTAAAAAAAACGAAAACAAATTAAAATTTTTCTTTCTTTCTTATATATATATATATAATAAATATAGAAAGAAAGAATTTTTTTGTTTTAAAAAAATAATTGGGGGGGTAATGTTTGATGGCCCTTCTGGTGTGGGCGCCCCCAAAAAAAAAGGATTTTGGCGGGGGGGCCTGGGTGGGGGGGGGGGGGGGGGGGGGGGGGGGGGGGGGGGGGGGTGTGTGTGTGTGTGTCTGTGTTCACTTTTAAGAATGAAGGAATTGAGCTATGAGGCTGAAATTTTATATATAAGTTAAACACCCCCGGGACCGGAAAATAAGCTTTTAATCAAAATCGGCCAAAGAGTACTAGTACTTTACTGATGTACTTTTTCAGTTTTTTTCGATTTTCTCAAAATTCGCTCTAACGATTTTGATTAAAATTCAAAAATCAATTATTTTTTAGATGCTCTTCAAATGTATATTCTCGTTTTGCCCTCAAAATTGTTTGAAGCACACTTTACTCTTGTGCTTCATAGGAAAGATAGGAGAAATGGTTGCCATGGTAACAAAATATAAATATTTTCCCATACTTATACATTTTACATCTGAATTCAAATATTCCATACTGCCGTGAACTAAATACATGTCGACACAAAAAATCTGGTGTGACAAGCACAGTGCACAACTTTCGATTACCGAAGGTAAGAGAAAGTTGTGTGCTGTGCGCCAGTCACACCAGATTTTTAATTTTAATTTCCTTGTTGCTGATAGAGTTGTGCACGTGTTCGTTTGTTAATTGTTTTTCTAAATTATAATGAATTTATTTTTACGCGGTAAAATTGTCTTATATAGGTACCTGATAAATAATTTTAAAAAATTTGTTTATTTCTTCAAGTCCTTCACTTGAGAGACACTGAATTACAAATACTTTGTTTTGATTAGACTCGATTCACAATTCATGGTTAAATGTGCAGATTACTGCATCTCTTAGCATGTATTGTATTAAAATTGTTTAATAAAACTAAATATTTTTTTTTTCTGGATTCTATTTCAGTTCGATATTTAAAATAAATGTTTATACTCTGTCTGGTTCAAACACTGATTGAATAAAAACTGGAATTTTTAAAACCTACCATGTTTTTTTTTTTTTTTTTTTTTTTTTTTTTTTTTGGAATGGGTGCATAAGGTCCGAAGACCTATAATGACCAATAGTCACATGCAGCCAGGAAGAAAATAAAAACAAAAGGAGAAGCATAAAGGAGAAACTCAACTGCGGGAACTGAGAAGATGTCTGTTGAGGTTAGACTTGAAAGTCTGAAGATTGTAGGTTTTGGGGAAGATAGACGCAGGGAGCTTGTTCCAATCACGGGAGGTCATGGGGACAAAGGAAGAATGAAATTGTTATGTTTTATTTATTAATTTTTTGTCCACTTTATACATAATAATCTAGAATTCTCAACAACTACTCATTTAAAAGAACATAGAGTATTAAAATGTCATACCTCTAGGCTGTCCTATGCGTTTGTCTAGTAAACATTGGATGAAACGTCATATCAATTGTATTCATAACTAGGGGTGTTCGATTATGGGAAAAAATAATCGATTATTTCGATTAATTTATTATTAGGCCCTGACAGACGACAAAAATAATCGATTATGGAAAAAACAATCGATTATCCCTCGTGAAAATCACTTGACTAAACAGAATTTTTTTTTTTTTGAAATTTTCATTTTTTCCTCCTGCAAAAACATTTTACCCCTTTTTTTTAGTATACGAGTCTCATCCTATGTTTTCGAACGCATTTTTGCCGAAAATAATAGATTATGAAAACTAATCGAAATAATCGATTTTTTTTTGTAATCGATTATTTTTTTAAGAAAATCAGTGGATAATCGATTAGTCAATTATTTTGCGCAGCCCTATTCATAACGGCTCGATACAGGGATTCTTTCGTTGTAATAGATATTATAAATATAAAAACGATTTGACACGACATTTAAAGGATGAATGTGGCGTTGAGCTTAAATTTCAATGCAATATTTGCGTTTATAGGTGTAAAGAGATATCAAACCTCAAAGAGTATATCAAACGGAAACATTCCAAATAAGTATTTTATTTTTTGTACAGATTTGTGACCTTACTGAATATCTGACTGGCCCCTCGAATTATTCCATTTTTTTTCTTTAATAAAATCACTTAGATTACGAAGAATTTCTATTTGTTTAACAACTTTTTAACTTTTCCCAACAACCGTAGGTTGGGTAGGTAAATTTTATGTAATCGTAAAAAAAATCGAAATTCAACTGAAGCTGCCAAAATGCGTTTCGAGATCCGCAGAATCAATTTAAGTACTTTTTGGAATGATGTCTGTGTCTGTAGTAATTTTTTTTCGTCAACGAAAGCTCGAAAACCATTTGTTCAATTGTTTTGGAATTTTGCACAGACAAACTAGGTCAAGATGCCAAGAACTGAAAGCTTTTGGTAATCATTGGGCCATTAAGGGGAGCTCTAGGGGAGGGCCAATATTTGTACTTTTTTTCTTACATAACCTATAATTAAGAGAATGTTGTGTACTGTGCGACCATCACACCATATTTTTTTTTTAAACAATAATTTTACTTTTTTTCTTCAGTATTTATGTTACAACTCTTGAATGTGTTCTCCAGTTTTCAATAGTAGCAATTTCATTATTTTTAATATAAAATAACTAATTTATATTTTTATTTCTACATACCCTAAATAAGTTTTTAAATTAAATCTAGTCTATATTTGTATTTTACAGATTCTATCGGGGTTTTTGATGAGTCAATGACCATCCCTGAAAATCGACCTGAAGAAATGAAATTTCGTAGACCTAAAAGTAAAATAGAGGTCTCAGCAACTCATTTAAAACAACATAGGGATTTAAAATGTGATACCTCTAGGCCCTTCGCCTGTCCCCATTGTCCTACGCGTTTCTTTTTGAAACATAACCTGACACGCCATATCGAATTTATTCACAACGATTCGATACAGGAAATCTTTCGTTGTCCTAAATGTAAAAAAGATTATAAATATAAATATAATTTGAATCTACATCTAAAGGATGTATGCGGCGTTGAGCCGAAATATCATTGCAATTTTTGCACTTATCGTTGTAAACAGAAAGCAGCCCTAAGAGTTCATATCCAACGTAAACATACCAAATAAGTATATTATTTTTTGTCAGTTTTGTGACCTCAGACATTCAGTCCGATTGGCCTCTCGAATTACGGCATTTTATTCTTTAACAAAATCACTTAGATTATGAAAAAAATTATATTTGTTTAACCTCTTTTTTTCATCTGAAGTTATATTGAAAGTAACTTCAAAACTATAGAATATTTTTGAATTTAATTTCCCTGAGATGTAACACAGGAGGGATGTCGCCTCGTGCAAAATTTCGCTTCTCAATTGTTTCTTCTTTTTTTTCTGTTGCTTCTATATTGATAACTAATAAAATTAAATGTTTTTATTCTGACTATATTTCGTTAAAATAAAAATTGAAATTACCAAAAAATAAAACCATGTTATATTTTATTTATTAATTTTTTGGCCTCGATTTATACATATTATTCGATTTTTACAACCAACGAGAAATTTCGGGATAATTTTATTGCCCCATCTTCAGTTCATTAAAATTGGTAGTGTCCCGTAGTTATCCATATGGGGATAATGCATAAATATGCACTTATATACCCTTATGACCAACTCCGAGAGATTAAAAATTTTAAAGGTCTGATGATGGTACAATAAAATTATACCGAAACGCCTCGTTGGATTGTATAATTCGATTGCTTTTTATTTTTGGCTGCACCTGTTCCTTCTCTAGTTTATTTTATTTATTGTTATAAATATAGTTATGAATCTTCAATATGAATTTTCAATATCATTTATGAATCACCAATTGTTTTAGATTTTTTTATTTCAAGACAGCCTAAATAAGTTTTTAAATTAAATCTAGTCAATATTTGTATTTTACAGATTCTATCGTGGTTTATGATGAGTTAATGACCATCCCTGAAAATCGACCTGAAGAAATGAAATTTCGATGTCCTAAATGTAGTATACAATTTACATCATCTACTGGTTTAAAAGAGCATACCAGAGTTTTAAAATGTGATACCCCTAGGCCCTACGCCTGTCCCCATTGTCCTACGCGTTTCATTTTGAAACATCACCTGAAACGTCATATCGAATTTATTCATAACGACTCGATACAGGAAATCTTTCGTTGTCCTAAATGTAATAAAGATTATAAATATAAATATAATTTGAATCAACATCTAAAGGGTGAATGCGGGCGGCGTTGAGCCAAAATTTCATTGTAATTTTTACAATTATCGTTGTAAACATAAAGGAAACCTAATATCTCATATCCAACATAAACATTCCAAATAAGTACATTATGTATTTGTGACTTCACTGGACCTTCGAATTCCATTTTTTTTTTTTTACTTTTCTTAAACATCACTTAAATTATGAAGAATTTTTTTTTTTGATTTATATTTGTGTAACCTCTTTTTTTCATATTAAGTTATAATCAAAATCACTTCAACTGTAGCAAATTTTTGAATTTAATTATTGTTAAAATTGTTGAATATTTATAACTTAAAATAAAAGCGTGGGGTACTCATTGATACTAAACTAAAGTAGTTTTTTTTCTTCTACGTCACAAATATCTGACTATTTTAACAACAGCAATGAAATCATTTATCTCTTTTTTAATTCATTTTAAATAAAAGCATTTTTTTTTAATCTACTTTTTTTAGTCTTACTCATTATGTATGTTACAACTCTTAAAAGTGTTCTGTTTTTTTTGTTTTCTCATCCAATACGTAATTAATTATTTTTAATATAAAAGAACCAATTTATTTTTATTTCTAAACACACTTAAATAATCTTTTAAATTAAAACTATATTTGTATTTTACAGATCCTCTCGGGATTTATGATGAGTTAATGGCGTTCACTGAAAATCGACGTGAAGAAATGAGATTTTGTAGTCCTAATCTAGAATTCTCAACAACTACTCATTTAAAAGAACTTGGATTTTTAAAATGTCATACCCCTAGGCCCTATGCCTGTCCCAACTGTCCTTCGCGTTTCACCTTGAAACATCACCTGACACGCCATATCAGTCATATTCATAACGATTCGATACAAGAATTATTTCGATGTCACAAATGTAATAGAGATTATAAATATAAACATAGTTTGACTGAACATTTAAAGGATGAATGCGGCGTTGAGTTGAAATTTCAATGCAATTTTTGCACTTATATGTTTAAAAAGAAATCAACCCTCACAGCGCATATCAAGCGTAAACATTCCAATTAAATATTTTATTTTGAGTGAAACTTTTGTGTGATCACTGGATGACTCACTGACACCTGAATTCATCAATTTAAAGCATGAAAGAATTGAGCTAGGAGGTTGAAATTTTATATTTATGTTAGGCAACCTCCTAGGGCGTGAAAATAAGCTTTTAATCAAAATCGGCCAAAGAGTACTTGTAGTACTTTACTGATGTACTTTTTCACTTTTTTTCGATTTTCTCAAAATTTGCTCCTACGATTTTGATTACAATTCAAAAATCAATTATGTTTTAGATTCTCTTTAAAATGTTTATTCTAATTTTGCTATTGAAGTCTTCTGAAGACCACTTTACTCTTGTACTATATAGGAAAGAGGAGAAATGGTTGCCATGGTAACAAAATATAAATAAACAATTTACCAATTTTTCAATTTCAAATGTACCGTACTGTCGGAAACTAAATATATGTCAACACAAAAAATCTGGTGTGACAAGCACAGAACACAACTTTTGATTACCAAACATAAGAGAAAGTTGTGTGCTGTGCGACCAGTCACACCAAATTTTCTAATTATTTTTTATTTAAATGGGGTGAAATTGTCTTATATGCCTGATAAAGCATTTAAAAACAAATGTATTTCTTACCCCTTCCCCCCCAAAAAAAAAAAATTTTTAAAAAAAAAAAAAATGGAACCAAAAATAAAAAAAAAAAAAAAAAAAAAAAAAATAATTTTTTATAAAAATTTTTTTTTGAAAGAGGCCGAATTGTTTGTTGCGAAAATTTTGCGGCCCAGTTTTATTCAAGTTGTCCATATGAGAGACACTGAATTAACAAATACAGTGTTTTGTTTCGACTCGATTCACAACACATGCTTAAATTTGAAGGCTACTGCATCTCTTGATATGTAATCACTCCTCTATGCATTAAAATTATTTTATAAAACTAATAACAAAAATACTTTTTTTTTCCTAGATACTATTTCATTTCGATATTTAAAATAAATGTTTTTACTCTGTCTGATTCAAACACTGAATTTCTTTGAATTTTTAAAACCAAATGTTATGTTTTATTTATTAATTTTTTTGGCCACTTTTTATACATATTAGATCTATGAAGAAGGAAAATTAGCGTTATATTTATTTTATTTTTCTATTTATAAGAAGCTGTGATCAAATTATTAGTAAATCCTACTGAATATCTTTACAACAGCAGAAGGTGCAGAAACAGCCAAAAATAAAAATCTTTTGATTTTTACAATCCAACGAGACGTTTCGGGATAATTTTATTATTGCCACATCATCCTCTCCCATAGTTGGTTATATGGATATAATACATAAATATTCATGTATTATACCAAACTCCGGAACACTACCAATTTTAAAGAACTAAAGATGGGACAATAATATTATACCGAAACGCCTCGTTGGGTTGTACAATTCGATTGCTTTTTATTTTTGGCTGCACATGAACCTTCTTCTGTTGTATAAACAAAGAGCCACTGACTTCATTCATTTACTGTATATTTATTTATGTGTGGTTCTCTAATCAGCGTTTTTTTAATTAAAAAAAACAATCAAGATAATTTTTTATATAAAAATACAATGGATTTTTAAATGCTTCTTTGAAATATGAAACATACGAATACTTCATTTCAGCCAATGAAAAATCAATTATTTTATTTAGGTTGGAGAACAAACAAAATCGACAATCATTGCTCCACCTGACTTATGAAGCAATTCAGGTGGAGCGATAAATGATGGGGTTCTCCAACCACAATATTCTTCTGATCCCCAGCCAAGGGCGGATTCAGAGGTGTTTTTCGGGGGAGGGGGGGGGGGGGGAGATCTGGTGTGACTGGTCGCACAGCACACACTTTTTTTCCTCAATTTCGGTTATTTAAAGGCATATTCTGTACTTGTTTGCCAGAATATAAATACAAATCAAATTTTTAAGTATTAATTTTTAAAATTTTACATTAAAAATACATTTTTTTTTTCGAAAAAAAGTATTTTTTTTTTAATCTCAGGGTGGTACCCCCTTTAACCCCCTCCCCCTCCCCCCGTGTATCCGCCCTTGTCCCCAGCCTATTATATGGTATATCCTTTTTTATTTTGTATTTAAAAGATAATTAAATTTTATTTTATTTATCATTATAAATACTGTATAGTTTTTTTTTTTAACCCCTTTCCCCCCCCCCCCCCCCCCCCCCCCCCCCCCCCCCCCCCCCCCATTGGCGCTTTTTTTTTGTTATAAATAACTAAATTTTTATATTGTTTTTATTTCTAAACTCTCTAAATAAGTTTTTAAATTAAATCTAGTCTATATTTGTATTTTACAGATTCTATCGGGGTTTTTGATGATTCAATGAGCATCCCTGAAAATCGACGTGAAGAAATGAAATTTCCTAGTTCTAAATGTAAACTAGAATTCTCAACGAATACTCATTTCAAATCTGATACTCCTAGGCCCTACGCCTGTCCTCACTGCCCTTTGCGTTTCAATATGAAACATCACCTAAAAGACCATATCAATTCTATTCATAATGATTCGATACAGGAAATTTTTCGTTGTCACAAATGTAATAAAGATTATAAATATAAAAATGGTTTGAATCGACATCTAAAGAATGAATGCGGCATTGAGCCAAAATTTCATTGCTTTTTTTGCACTTATCGTTGTAAACATAAATCAGCGCTAAGATCTCATATCTATTATAAACATTCTAAATAAGTATTTTATTACTTTCTCTTACCTATATATTGGAAATATGTCAAAAATTTGATACCCAATTTTGATGGATATTCAAAAAAGTGGTTTTCGCGACATTTTTTTTTTTTTTTTTTTTTTTTTAACATTCACACTTTTTTCTCACTCACACACACTTCACACGGTCTTTTCGGCAACTCAGGCCATTTAAGACTTTAAACGATATCCGTTATTGATAATATACACATATTAGGGGTCCAGGCATTCTTATTTAAGCCATTTGGTATCCAAATGGCTTAAATAAAATCATCGGACTGCCCGGGGTCCGAACCCGCGACGTTTGGTATACGAGGTTAGCACGCTAACCTCTACACCAAACCCTGAGGGCAATTTTCGCGACATTGTCTGTTGTCTGTGAACAAAATATCTCGAGAACTAAAAGAGCTACGAGGCTAAAATTTTATATTTAAGTTAGACACCCTCCTGGCACGTGATTCGAAGCTTTTGAACAAAATCAGCTAAAGAGTACTATTATTTTACTGATTTACTTTTTCAATTTTTTTCCATTTTCTCTATATTCGTTCCAACGATTTTTATTAAAATTCAAAAATCATTTATTTTTAGATGCTCTTTAAAATGTATATTCTCATTTTGCCCTTGAAATCTTTTGAAACCTCATTTAATCTTATACTTCATAGGAATGATAGGTGAAATGGTTGCCAAAAAAATTTTTTTCCCAAATAAATTTGACTTCTTGAATTTTAATACATGTACGAACGAGTATATCAGTGGAAACTACCTAAAAAATCTGATGTAACAAGCACAGAACACAACTTTGGATTATAAAAGGAACTTTTGATAGCTTTTTTTTTTTTAATGGAATATGTTGTTTGTTAATGGGAACTTATTTATATACTGTAATAAGATATTGTATATTTTTTTGTGTGAATGTGTAATAGCTTTTGTTTTAATAAAAAAAAAAAAAAAAAAACGAATATTATACTGTAAAAACCAATAAAAATATTTTTATTATTTATTTTATTTTTTTATTGATATTTTATAAATAATGAAAAATGATATATAATGTTAAAATTGTTGAATATTTAGGTCTTAAAATAAAAGCGTGGGGGGTTTGTTAAAGCTTAGTTAAAATGTTTGTTTTTTTTTCTTTTTTTATATTAAACATCTTAAATGTTCGACAAGTTTAACAACAACAATGAAATTATTTTTCTCTTTTTAGTTCAGTTTAACTAAAAGAGTTTTTTTTAGACTACTTCACTATGTATGTTACAACTATTAGATGAGTTCTTTCTCTTTTAGAATTTTCTCATCCTTTAAATCCAGTTGAAAATTAATTATATTTTATATAAATTAACTAAATTTATACAAATATATACCAGTATTGATTTTTTTATTTCTAGACTTGAATAAGTTTTTAAATTAAATCTAGTCAATATTTATATTTTACAGATTCTAACTGGGTTAAAGATGAGTTAATGACCATCCCGGAAAATCGACGTGAAGAAATGATATTTCATTGTCCTAATTGTAGACTACAATTCACTACACCTACTCATTTAAAAGAACATTTAGTTTTAAAATGTACCCCGCAGAATAAGCCCTTTGTCTGTCCCCATTGCCTTTTGGGTTTCTCTTGTATAAAAAGCATGATACTTCATGTCAGGAATGTTCATAACGAATCGATACAACAATTCTATCGTTGTCACAAATGTAATAGAGATTATAAATATAGACATAATTTGATTCAACATTTAAGGATTGAATGTGGCAAAGAGCCAAAATTTCATTGCAATTTTTGCCCTTATCGGTGTAAACAGAAAGCAAACCTCCAAGGGCATATCAAACGGAAACATTTTTAATAACTATTTGATCATTATGACTTTAGTTCAGATTTGTGAGATATCTGACTGGCACCTTGAATAATTCTTTTTTTTTTTTTTAAATTTGTTTAACGTCTTCACTATCCCAAATTTTTAAATTTAATTTTCTAGCCTCTGAGATTTAACAGGATCTCGCCTTTTGTGAAAGTGTTCCCTTCTTAATTGTTTTTCTAAATTATATTGAATTTATTTAGACTAGGTAAAATTGTCTTTGATGCTTGATAAAGATCTACAAATTTGCGTTTATTTTTGACCTGTGAAAAACGATAAGAGCATAACAGAAAAAATAGAAAGATACTTTTGATTAGAGCTGTTTATGTTGGAGCAGCGCTGAGAGTCTTTCTTTGATCCCGACCAACGATAAAAGAGCTGCGATAATTGTTCACTTCATTTTCTTTGCTCTTATCAACGCTCTGATCTGAGATAGATATAGCAATTTTAATATGTGAAGTGTTTTTGGCCCTCATTGTGATATAAAAAAGAGAAAAATCATTATAATATATTTGTTCTAGACAAACTATGGAATGAAGTGGCACAAAGAACACAAACAAATCGTAACAAATTTTTTTAATTATTTAAAATAAATACAGTAGATTTATCTACGATTTGTTTGAGTTTTTTGTGCCACTTCATTTCATTCGACTTTGAAATCTATTTATATTTAAAAAATTAAATATAATATTTTTATAATAAACTTAAAAATGATTTATTTATTTAATATACATACTTATTAATAATTTAATATAGGCTAATATCAAATTAAATTAAATTTAATACTTGATATATTAAATATATTATATATATACATATTTACAATAAACCAAATATGCTATATTTTATTTATTAATTTTTTAGCCACTTTTTATACATATCAGATCTATGTCTTCTTCAGGCAAATTAGCGTTATTTTTATTTTATTTTTCTATTAATAAGAATATGTGATCAGATTATTAGTATAACATACTGTATATATTAACAACAAGAGAAAGAGGAGGTGCAGCTAAAAATAATAACCTTCGATTTTTACAATCGAACGAGTGGTTTCGAGATAATATAATTTTCCAATCTTTAGCCCTTTAAAATTGGTAGTGTCCCGGAGTTGGTCATTAGGGTGTAATTGCGAATTGCTAGCTAAAATAGGCTTCAGAGTCCCAGCATTCGCTCTGCATTCGGGGTCACTCTTCTATCTCAGATCTAGTAGAACAAGAATGGGGGAAAGATCTCCCATTTTTAAAATGATTTCTGAGTATACAGTTAGAGAGACTAAGCTTTTATAATGAGTGTGTGAATACATATGTATTATGCAGAAATAACTCTTTTTTATATTTCGTGTGTATTTTTCTTTGTATTTGATATATATATACAGTCTATATGTATATATATTTTTTTTTGTTGTTTAGCGATCCCATGTAACTGGACAGAATGTCTGTATGGGATCATCGGTGTAAATAAATAAATAAATACTTGCATATTTATCTATCACAACGGGCGAGTTAAATAAGTCACCCATTATGAGGGATAAATATGCATGTATTATACCCATATGACCAACTCCGGGTCAGTATTAAAGGACTAAATATGGGACAATCAAATTGTCTCGAAACGTGTAATTAAAAAAACTCAACAAGAAATGTTTTAAAAATTGATAAGGAAATATTGCCCTTGAATCAAGCATCTAATAGAAGTGTCTTTTGTTGAATGTTTATTCAAAATAATTTTTTTTTTCTGATTCTTGACTTTTTATAAAATTTTATTTAAACTAAAATTGTTTATGAATTTTAATTGGCGACCAAAATTCGTTATTTTCATTTTGTCGAGGAGGGACAAGGATGTTTCGGGGGGCAAAACATGCGACCTCCAACATGTATGTTACAACTCTTAAATGTGTTCGTTCACTTAAATTTTTCCATTCTTGAAAGACAGTAGTAATTTAATTATTTTTTATTTAAATAACTAAATTTCTGTTTTTTTTTTTTTCTAAACACCCTATATAAATACACACACATACTCGTATGTATGTTTATCTATCTATTATTTATTTATATGTTGATCTATCTATAAGTATTTAAATTAAATCTAGTCTATATTTGTATTTTACAGATTCTATCTGGGGTAATGAATTAATGACCATCACTGAAAATCAACGTGAAGAAGTGAAATTTCATTGTCCAAATTATACAATTAATTAATACCATCACTGAAAATCAACGTAAGAAGGAAATTTCATTGTCCAAAATGTAGACTACAATTCACATCACCTACTCTTTTAAGAGAACATATGCTTTTAAAATGTACTCCTCCGGATAAGCCGTTTGCCTGCCCTTATTGCCCTACGCGTTTCACTGAGAAACACTGCGTGAAACGCCATATCAATTCTATTCATAACGACTCGATACAGGAAATCTTTCGTTGTCACAAATGTAATAGAGATTATAAATATAAAAATCATTTGACACGACATTTAATAGATGAATGCGGCGTTGAGCCTAAATATCAATGCAAATTTTGCTCTTATCGGTTTAAACAAAAAGCAACCCTTACAGCTCATCTCAAACGTAAACATTGTTATTAAGTATGTTATTTTTTGTACAGGTTTGTTAGACACTGACTATTTAAAATAAATAGGATCTGGATTAAATGTCGACATATTTCTACAAACTAGCGCGTTTGAATTTGCAGGTTACTGCTCTTGACATGTAAACACTCCTTTAAACATAAAAATTATTTAATAAAACATGAGCTCTGAATACTACCTTGTTACTTTTTTTTATTAATAAAAACATTTATAATTATTTTTCCTATTTCAGTTTGATATTTAAAAATCTGATGTGACGGGTCACACAGCACAGCACTTTTTCTTATCTTGTGGTAGTTGAAAGTTGTGTTCTCTGCTTGTCACACCAGATTTTTAGTTTCCGCCGATAAATTAGAATTCAAGATATAAAATTCATTTGGATACCAAATGGCTTAAATAAGAATGCCTGGACCATATATTCAATATAAGCTTATATATTAGGGTGGCGCAAAAAAACCGACTAATTTTTTTTTTTTTTCAAGTCTCGTATGAAAATGTTAGTTTATAATGTTTTAAGAGACCCCTCCAAAGATGAGCTCAAAAAAAAATTTTTTTTAAAAGGTCGCTCAAAATTTTTAAAAATTTCCAAATTCATCAAAAATCGATTTTTTCTTTTTTTTTCTCGTTACGGTAGAATTTTATAGAATAAAAGAAAATACGTTTTTTCAAATTTTCAACTTAAAATATTAATTTTTAACGGTCGCTCAAAATTTTTTTTAATTTGTCCGTGCATTGCTTTCGATGTTTTCGAGCGACCTTTAAATATTCATGTTAAATATTTAATACATTTTTTTCTTTTAATTAGTAAGATATTCGACAAAAATACACCACGAGATGAACAAAAAATCAAACAGAATACTGAAAATATATCATTACTATATAATTTTTAATAACTTGCTATTTTGTAAATTAAAGTTACGGACGTGTTTTTTTCTCTTTTCTAAATAAAAGACAAAAATGTTTTAAATCCCCCACCTGGTATCTAGAGCCTTAAGTATATGGTATATAGTGAAATAATTTTAATGATCGAAAAGGTAAAATAAAATCTGGAACAGATGATTTTATTTTACCTTTTAAAATTTAAAATTATTTCACTATATACCATATACTTAAGGCTCTAGCTATCAGGTGGGAACTTAATTATGGCGCTCACTGTACAGTACAAGAGTAAAGTGCCTCCATTTTCAGCATGTATCCTATGTTACAACTATAAGATTGGTTCTTTCTCTTCTTCGTTTTCTCATTCTTTAAAGCTAATGGCAAATTATTATTTATTTTTTTATTTCTAGACACTCTAAATACATTTTTAAATTAAATCTAGTCTATATTTGTATTTTACAGATCCTCTCGGGGTTGATGTTGAGTTTAAGACCATCCTTGAAAATCGACATGAAGAGGTTAACTTTCGAAATCCTAAACTAGAATTCTCAACAACCCCTCATCCAAAAGAACATTCAAAATGTATCCCTCCGAATGAGACTTTTGCCTGCCCCCATTGCCCTTTGCGATCCACTAGTAAAAATTACTTAAAACGCCATATCAATATAATTCATAACAAATCGATACAGAAAATCTTTTGTTGTCACAAATGTAATAAAGTTTATAAATATAAATTTAATTTGACACGACATTTAATTGATGAATGCGGCGTTGAGCCTAAATTCCAATGCAAATTTTGCTCTTATCGGTTTAAACAGAAAGCAACCCTTACAGCGCATCTCAAGCGTAAACATTGTTATTGAGTAGGCCTATGTTATTTTTTGTACAGGTTTGGTAGTCACTGACTATTTAAAATAAATAGGATCGGGATTAAATCTAGACTTATGTTTACAAGCTGGCACGTTTGAATTTGCAAGTTACTGCTCTTGACATGTAAACACTCCAATTCTCAATTGGATCATATCACCCTCTTACATATAATCCTCTTACAACCGCCAAATATTATTATGTAAACACTCTTTTTGCATTAAAATTATTTAATAAAAGATAAGCTGTAAATTCTACCTTGTTAGTTTTTTTTAATAATAAAAACATTTATAATTATTTTTCTTTTTTTTTTTTTTCTAGTTTCCATTTAAGTTTGATATTTAAAAATCCGATGTGACGGGTCACACAACACACCACTTTTTCTTACCTTGTGGTAGTTGAAAGTTGTGTTCTCTGCTTGTCACACCAGATTTTTAGTTTCCTCCGATAAATTTGAAAGATATAAAAATTATTTGGATACCAAATGGCTTCAATAAGAATGCCTGGTCCCAAAATATTCAATATAGTATATACAGTATATTATAAAAATACTAGTATTGTTAGGTCTTAAATGGCCTGAGTTACCGAAGAGACTGTATATATATATATGTATATATATGTGTGTGTGTGTGTGTGTCGGAAAAAAGTTTGAGTGTTAAAAAAAAAAGTAAAATTTATAAACATGGGAAAATTTATATTTTCTTACCACGGCAACCATTTCTCCTTTCTTTCCTATTAGGTACAAGAGTAAAGTGTCCAACTTTAGCATTTACTGTATGTTACAACTATTATATATGTTCTTTCTCTTCTTCGTTTTCTCATTCTTTAAAACTAGTGGCAAATTAATTATTTTTTATTCCTAGACACTCTAAATAAGTTTTTAAATTAAATCTAAATTATATATACTAAGTATAGACTATGTATTTGTATTTTACAGATTCTATCGGGGTTTATGTTGGGTTAAAGACCATCCCTGAAAATCGACGTGAAGAATTGAACACTCGTAATCCTAAACTAGAATTCTCAACAACTACTCCTTTAAAAGAACATTCAGTTTCAAAATGTACCCCTCGGGATAAGACTTTTGCCTGTCCCCATTGCTCTTTTCGTTCCTCTAGTAAACAATACATAAAACGCCATATCAAATCAATTCATAACGATTCGATACAGGAAATCTTTCGTTGTCACAAATGTAATAAAGATTATAAATATAAAACTGCTTTGAATCGACATTTAAGGAATGAATGTGGTGTTGAGCCTAGATTTCAATGCACTTTTTGCCCTTATCGCTCTAAACATAAATCAGCTCTATTACGTCATATCCATTGTTTACATTCCATTTAAGTCTTTTTGTTCAGATTTGTGACATCACTGGATGTCTTACTGGCGCCTCGAATCATCCCATTTTTTTTTTCTTTAACAACATTCCTTTAGATTAGGATTAGAATTTTTCGCTGAATTATACACATATAGAAGGAACTGGAGAATAAAACCAGCATACAATGGACGCGACATTAATTTAATTCGTAGATGATGACCAGGCGTGATATCTACGAATTAAATTGAGTCCATTATGTGCTGGTTTTATTCTCCGTAAATCACTTTATATTATGAGGAAAAATCTTAGTATTTGTTTAACGTGTTTTTTTCGACGAACAGTAAAAATAAATATTTAAAATCACAACTTGGTTTTGTTATCAAATAAAAAAAATAATAATAAATCACAATAGCAAATTTTTAAATTTAATTTTCTTGTTCCTGAGATGTAGCACAGAGGCAGGGATCTCTCCTCTTTTGCAATTGTTCCCTTCTCGATTGCTTTTCTAAATTTATTGAATTTATTTAGACGAATGCCTGTTAAAGTCATCATACATATTACCTTAGTTTTAATAATTAGAACAAAATTTGTAATTATTTTTATTTTTTATTTTTTTTTTATCTTCCATTTCTATTCGATATTCAAAAATAAATGTTTTTTTCTCTGTCTATCTGGCTTAAATAAAAATTGGAATTTCTAAAACCAACTATGATATGTTTTATTTATTTATTTTTTTTGGCCAATTAATCCCTATACATATCATATTTATGAAGTAGGAAGTATCTATCTACAATTTACTACTTTCATTCCTCCTCCAGTTTGCAGCAAACAATTCAACATTGCCAAAGTCTCCTCTTAGGATAAGAAAGTTGTATAAAATCTCATCCCCAAATACAGAGGGCCCAATTTTAAGTGGCCTAAGTGCCTTGAAAATTTACCTTGTTAGCCCGGGATCTGCCACGATTTGTGGACTGGTGGTTGGTATTGAAATGATTGTGTTACAATCATTAGATGAGGTTTTTTTCTTTTCTAGAATGGGTCGAAGACGACCTATAACTGGTTCATGTGAGCGAAAAAAAGTATTGGGGCTCTGTGAAACAGAGGAGTACCAAGGGGGTGGGGGCAGTCCACCCCATAGGCCCCCAAATATTTGACTTTGAGAGGCCCCGAGGCCCTCAGGGCTCAGGCAAAACGGAAAAATTTAGATAAAAAAAAATTATTGGAAATTTTTCTTTGAGAGGCCCCGGGACTCAGGCAAAAACGAAAAAAATTACAATTTTCATCAACTACTAATTTAACAGAACATAGAGTTTTAATGTGATACCTCTACGCCTGTCCACATTGTCCTACGCGTTTCCCTAATAATAAAAAATGTTTTCTGTTCGTTGACCTTCTTAAAATGTTAAAGTAAAATTGTTTCAAAAATAAAGATAAAAATTCTTTAAAACCAAAATTCGTTAAATCCTCTTTGTCAAAGATGTTTCGGGGACCAAACGACTCCCATCTTCAGCATGCTACTCCCATCTTCAGTATGTTACAAATATTAAATGAGTTCTTTCTCTTCTTACTTGTTGTCATTCTTTACAGCCAATAGCAAATTAATTTCTCTAGAAACCATAAATAAGTTAAAAAATTTAAATTAAATCTAGTTTATATTTGTATTTTACAGATTCTATCGGGGTTTATGATGAGTTAATGACCATCACTGAAAAGCGACGTGAAGAAAGGAAATTTGATTGTCCTAAATGTGGTCTACAATTCACTACACGTGGCCATTTAAGAGAACATAGGCATTTAAAATGTACCCCTACGGGTAAGCCCTTTACATGTCCCCATTGCCCTATGAGTTTCACTGAGAAACAAAACATGAAACGTCATATCAATGCTATTCATAACGATTCCATACAAGAAATCTTTCGATGTCCCAAATGTAATAAAGATTATAAATATAAACGTAATTTGACTCAACATTTAAATGATGAATGCGGCGTTGATCCAAAATTTCATTGCAATTTTTGCACTTATCGTTGTAAACAGAAAGCAGCCCTAAAATCTCATATCCAACGTAAACATACCAAATAAGTATATTACTTTTTCCACCTCACTGGGAAGTCTGACTGGCATCTCGAATTATTTCATTTTTTTCTTTAACAATGCTTACATTTTTTTTTTATTTAAATTTGTTTAACGTTTTTTTTTTGGCATTTCAATAGTCATATTTAAGTCACAACTTGATTTGGTTACCAAATAAAACAAATAATAAACCATTTTAGCAAATTTTTAAATTTAATGTTCTTGTTGCTGAGATATAGCATAGAGGTATGGGAGAAATTTTGCCTCTTGTTTCTCTATTGTTTATCTAAATTAAATTTATATTGAGTTGCATGGTAAAGACATTTAAAAAATTTGTTAATAAAACTTGAGCTGTGATTTTTACCTTGTTAGTTTGTTTTTAATAATAAAAACATTTATAATTATTTTTCTCCTTTTTTTCTAACTTCTATTTCAGTTTGATATTTAAAAATCCGATGTGACTGGTAGCACAGCACACCACTTTTTTTACCTTTTGGTAGTTGAAAGTTGTGTTCTTTGCTTGTCACACCAGATTTTTTGTATTTAGCTCCCGCCAATAAATTAGAATTCATGAAGATGTAAAATTTATAAATATGGGAAAATATCTATATTTTGTTACCATTGCCACCATTTCTCCTAACTTTCCTATGAAGTACATGAGTAAAATTTTTAAAAAAATATTATATATTTTTGAATGGAAACTTTAATGGTTCAAACCTAGAAAATTTCCAATAAAGATTTTCATTTTTTTTTTTTTTTTTTTTAAATAAAAACAATGAAATAATCACAAGTAGAAAACGCATGGGTGGGACCTAAATTTGGCGCTCAATGTACTCTATGTTACAACTATTAGATGAATTCTTTCTCTTTCTTCGTTTTCTCATTCTTTTAAGATAGTGGCGAATTTTTTTTTTTTATTTATAGACACCCTAAATAAGTTTTTAAATTAAATCTAGTTTATATTTGTATTTTACAGATTTTATCGGTGTTTATGATGAATTAATGACCATCCCTGAAAATCGACCTGAAGAAATGAAATTTCCTAGTCCTAAACTGGAATTCTCAACAAGTACTCTTTTAACAGAACATAGCGTTTTAAAATGTGATACCCCTAGGCCCTTCGCCTGCCCTCACTGCCCTGTGCGTTTCATTTTGAAACATCACCTGAAAAGTCATATCAATTCTATTCATAACGACTCGATACAAGAATTCTTTCGCTGTCACAAATGTAATAAATATTATAAATATAAAACTGCTTTGAATCGACATCTAAAGGATGAATGCGGTGTTGAACCTAAATTTGAATGCAATTTTTGTTCTTTTCGCAGTAAACAGAAAGCAGGTCTCCAAGGGCATATAAAACGTAAACATTTCAAATAAGTAAATTTTTTTTTGTAAAGGTTTGTGACCTCACCGACTGTGATTGGCGCCTCGAATTATTCCATTTTTTTTTTCTCAAACAAAATCACTTTATTGTAGGTTACGATTAAAAATCTTAGTTTTTAATTTGATTAACGTTTTTTTGGCATCTGAAGCGTCATATTTAAAGTAACAACTTGGTTTAGTTAGCAAATAAAAAAAAAATAAAACACTATATCAAATTTTTAAATTTAATTTCTGAGATGTAACACAGAGGTAGGAATCACGCCTCTTTTGCAAGTTCGCTTCTCAAATGTTTTTCTAAAATAAACTTATATTGAATTTATTTAGATGCAGTCATTTAAAAAAAATTTGTTTACAAGACATGGGCTGTGAATATTACCTTAGTTTTAATAATTAAAAAACACTTGTAATTATTTTTCTCTTTTTCTTAACTTGCATTTCTGTTCGATATTCAAAAATAAATGTTTTTTACTCTATGTCTGGTTTAAATTAAGATTAGAATTTCTAAAACCATCCATCTCATTTTTTTGACCACTTTTTATCCAATATCAGACATATAATGTTTAATCTTGGCCTCGTTACTTGAGCGATTTTTGATAATTTTTTTCTATAAATGGAAATGTAGGAACATTTTTTTTTCTTTCACTGTGTTTGTTTGGACCTAGCCACCGAGGGTTGGTGCCTCTAATCGGGACGATAATAAATTTATTACTTTGGCTCCCTGTAAATTTATTCTTTCAACTTGTTTTCTTCCATTTTTCTCACCAAATCCTACAAATAAGTTTTTAAATTAAATCAAATCTATATTTGTATTTTACAGATTCTTTTGGGGTTTTTGATGAGTTAATGACCATCCCTGAAAATCGACCTGAAGAAATTAAAATTCATAGTCGACCCTACGCCTGTCCACATTGTCCTACGCGTTTCTTAAGTAAATATTGGATGAAACGTCATATCAATTGTATTCATAACGACTCGATACAGGAATTCTTTCGTTGTCCCAAATGTAATAAAGATTATAAATATAAATATAATTTGAATCAACATCTAAAGGATGAATGTGGCGTCGAGCCGAAATTTCATTGCAATTTTTGCACATATCGTTGTAAACAGAAAGCAAACCTCGCAGGGCATATAAACCGTAAACATTCTAATTAAGAATTTAATTTTTTGTACAGGTTTGTGACACTATGAATAATTTTTTTTTTTTTACTTTGTTCAAGATTTGCCGTCATATTGAGTCTCTTATTTTAACCCGAGCAATGGGAATTGTTTTTCAAAGTTATATTGAATTTATTAAAAATAAATAAAGATCTCATATCCAGCGTAAACATACCAAATAAGTATACTAGTATTATTTTTGTTTGAGACCTCACTGGATGACTGGTGCCTCGAATTATTCCATTTTTTTCTTTAACAATACTTACACTTAACTTATTTACAATACTTCACTTAATCTAAGATCATACAAATAATATTGTTTTTTACTTTGTTTAACGTCTTTACTCTGTCCGGTTCAAATAAAAATTGGAATTTCTAAAAACAACGATGTTATGTTTTATTTATTAATTTTTTATTATTTTTATTTTAAATATTTAATTACAATTAATTTTTTTATTATTTTGAATTTATTTCTAGATACCCTAAATAAGTTTTTAAATTACATCTACTTTATATTTGTATTTTACAGATCCTATCGGAATTTATGATGAGTTAATGACCATCCCTGAAAATCGACGTGAAGAAATGAAATTAGAGTTCACTACACCTACTTATTTAAGAGAACATACATTTTCAAAATGCACCTCCCATGAAAAGCCCTTTGTCTGTCCCCATTGCCCTTTGCGTTTTACTGAGAAACAACACATGAAACGCCATGTCAATTCTATTCATAACGACTCAATACAGGAAATATTTCGTTGTCACAAATGTAATAGAGATTATAAATATAAACATAATTTGAATCAACATCTAAGGGAGAAATGTGGCGTTGAACCTAAATTTCAGTGCAATTTTTGCAATTATAGGTATAAAAAGAAATCAAACCTCAAAGAGCATATTATACGCAAACATTCCAATTAAGTATTTTTTTTTGCATACAGATTTGTCACATCACTGAATCAGTGGCTCTTTGAATTATCTTATTTTTTTAACAATTAAAAAAAAAAAAAATTTTAACAAGATCATTTTTTTAAACATTTGAGATTTTTTTAAACATTTGACTTATTGAAAGTTTCTAAAAGATGGATTATATTGTCCTTCAATAAAGCAAAAAAAAAATAATTCTTTATTTTACTTTGGCTGCCTTGATCCTTTCATTATTAATTAGACGAGACATTCAGCCGCCGATACTGCTTGCAATTGTCTGATTTGGTTACCAAATAAAAAATATACTTTTAAATTTGACTTGCCTGCGCTCTAGCCTCTTGTGCATGTGCTCGCTTCTCAACCAGAGAATTTTTTTTTTTTTTCTAAATTATACAGTATTTAAAAATAAATGACTGTTCGGGTTTTAAATAAATGACAGGTTTAAATGGTCTCAGATACTTGAAAAGATATTTTGGGGAACAAACATCATTCCTTCAGCATGCATGTTACACCCACAGCTGGGATGTTGGCAGAAAAATACACAGGTGTAGGGATTTTTGGGTTTGGATTTAATAGTCATATCCGTGCAAATTTAGATTTCACTTATTTAGAGGGCCTCAAATATTACCAAAAAATTGAACTTTTGCAATTTACCAAAATTCTAAAGTTTAAACAGAAATTTGACCTATGCCATGTCATCAAGGGCACTTTGCTCAATTTATGCACAAATTTTAAAGAAATAAAGTTTCACTTTAATAATTTCCAGATAGGTCAAATTTCTGTTTAAACTTGTGAATTTTGGTAAATTGCAAACGTTCAATTTTTTTGGTAATATTTGAGTCCCTATCTAAATTTGCACGGATATGACTATTAAAATGACTAATAACTAATCGAAACTGACTCAAATAAGCTCAAGAAAACCAAATTGGCGTTGGCACCTTGGAACGTGTTCCTTGTAAGAGGTTGAAATTTTATATTTAAGTTAACTCCCCAAAGGTACCAAAGGTAAGGGAAAGTTGTATGCTGTACCAACAGTCACACCAGATTATTTTATTTAAATTCAATTATCTGACATCCTAAATATGTTTCTAAATTAAATCTAGTCTATATTTGTATTTTACAGATCCTTTCGGGGTTTATGATGAGTTAATGACCTTCCCTGAAAATCGACGTGAAGAAGTGAAATTTCGTCCTAAATGTAGACTACAATTCACATCATCTACTGATTTAAGCGAACATGTAATTTTAAAATGTGATACCTCTAGGCCCTACGCCTGTCCTCATTGCCCTTTGCGTTTCATTTTGAAACATCACCTATCCCGCCATATCAGTCATATTCATAACGACTCTATACAGGAAATCTTTTTCTGTCACAAATGTAAAAGAGATTATAAATATAAATGTGATTTGAAACGTCATTTAAATGATGAATGTGGCGTTGAGCCTAAATTTCAATGCAATTTTTGCTCTATTCGGTTTAAACAGAAATCAAACCTCACAACGCATATCAAACGAAAACATTCCAATTAAGTTTTTTTATATTTTTGTGCAGGTTTGTGACTTCGGCCCATTGAATTATTCTATTTTTTTTTTTTTTAACAAACCTTACACCACACTTAACCATACCTGAGTGAACAAAAATTGAAAATTGTAATACAAAATTTAATTTAACACCTTTTTTTTAATCCTTTTCTCTGATTTTATTTTATTATATTTTTTTTTTTTTTTTTTTTTATAATTTTTTTTTTTAAAAAAAATTTTTTTAATTTTTAAAAAAATTTAATAATTAAAAAATTTCCTTAACATTTTTTAATTTTTTTTTTTACACACCATTGATAAAGGGTCATATAGCTCTCAAGAAAAAGTCGTATTATTTTTATTTTTTTCTTCTACTGGTATTTAAAAGATTTAACTTTTAACTTTGATTAAATTATTAGAAGACTTTAATATACTGTATAGGAGCCGGGAGGAATAAGACCAACGAAATGAATCGAACACCTTGACACTTTATTCGAGGCAAACGTTTCGGCAACCATAACAGCCGCCATATTCAATGCTAATGTAAGTTTTTTAAGTTGCCCCTGTCATATATAATAATAGAACAGGGACACTCTAAGAAAGTTTCATTGGCACTGAAGATGGTGGCTGTTATGGTTGCCGAAACGTTTGTCTCGAATAAAGTGTAAAGCTGTTCGATTCTTATTCCTGCCGACTCCAATCTCATTTACCCAGCAAACTACCTTATAATAATATTCTGTAGGCCTATATTTGTTTATACACCCAGTATGATTCTGAAATCTGCATTATTGTAATTGTAAAAAAAAGAATCTTGTAATTTTTTATATAAATGAAATTTTGACCCCGAAATGATACAAGCCAAGAAGCTTTTCATTTTCTGTATTAATGTTTATTCTTAATAAAAATTTTTTCTGTCCCTTGACTTCTTTTTTTTTTTACAAAAAAACACTCACTTTTTTCTCATTCACACTCACTCACATATTCACACAGTCTTTTCGACAACTCAGGCCATAAAAGACCGTTATTGATTAATATACATATTTGGGGTCCAGGCATTCTTATTTAAACTAATTAGAAGGGGAACAGTTTTTATTTTTATTTTTCCTTATCTTGAAATAATTAATTCTTATTTAAGCCATTTGGTATCCAAATGACTTAAATAAAATCATCGGACTGCCTGGGAAGCCAAACCCGCGACTTTTGGTATACGAGGTTAGCACGCTAACCCATACACCAAGCCCGTGGACTCCTTGACTTTAAAATTAGATAAAAATTATTTCGGACAAAAATATTTATATTTTGTTCCCATGACAATAATTTTTCTTATCTTTCGTATGAAATACAAAAGACAAGTATCCATCTTCTGCATGTTACAACTATTCGATGGGTTCTTTCTCTTTTTCAATTTTCTTCATTCATTAATGCCAATAGGAAACTATTTTTTTTTTATTTCTAGAAATCCTAAATATGTTTTTAAATTAAATCTAGTCTATATTTGTGTTTTACAGATTCTCTATGGGTTTATGATGAGTTAATGACCATTCCTGAAAATCGACGTGAAGAAATGAAATTTCCTTGTCCTAATTGTAGTCTACAATTCGCATCATCTACTCATTTAAGAGAACATATGCTTTTAAAATGTAGACCATACGCCTGTCCCCATTGTCCTTTTCGTTTCATTGAGAAACATCACTTGAAACGCCATGTCAATTCTATTCATAACGATTCGATACTGGAATTCTTTCGCTGTCCCAAATGTGATAAAGATTATAAATATAAAAGTGATTTGAATCGTCATTTAAATAATGAATGTGGCGTTGAACCTAAATTTCAATGCAATTTTTGCAATTATAAGTTTAAAAAGAACTCAAACCTCCTAGCGCATATCAAACGTAAACATTCCAATTAAGTTTTAATAGGAGAATTTGAATTAAATCTAAGTATGATACGCAAGGTTTTTTGTTTCAATGATTTATTTATTTAACATTAACACTTTATACGCATTTCGATACAAGTGTCATCATCAGAAATGAGTTATATACTTTTTTTTATTCTCCTGTAATAATGTTACAACTAAAGCCAACGGTTAACAGTTTAAAGTTAATTCCGATTAAGTATTTTTTTTTTTTTGTACAGGTTTGTGACATCACTGAATCTCTGGCGTATTGAATTTTTTTTTAACAAAAATTGAAAATTGTAAAACCAAAATGAGTATCTCTCTATGAAATGTGCTATTTATTAATTTCTTTGACCACTTTTTTTTTTACTTTGATTTGTTTTTATTTCCTATCTCAGAAGAACTTTTTTCGTTTCTCTATTTATAAGAATTTAACTTTAAACTTTGGATTAAATTATTGCTCTAATAAGCTGTATAATTATTTATATATGATTCTGTAATATCCATTATTGTAATTAAAAAAAAAAGTTGGATGTAATTTTTCAAATAATTAAATGGGCCCAAATGATCCAAGCCATTAGAAACGAGTTTTCTTTCTTTTTCGTTGTTGTTTGAAATTTATCCGTAATAAAAAATGTTTTCTGTTTCTTGATGTTCTTAAAATGTTAGTTGAAGTAAAATTGTTTCTGAAATAAAGATAAAAATTTTTTAAAATCAAAATTCGTTATATCCTCTTTGTCAAGGATGATTCGGGGACAAAACGGCTCCCATCTTCAGCACGTATGTTACAAATATTAAATCTCTTCTTAGATTTTCTCATTCTTTACAGCCAATAGCAAATTAATTTCTCTAGAAAGCCTAAATAAGTTTTTAAATTAAATCTAGTTTATATTTGTATTTTACAGATTCTATCGGGGTTTATGATGAGTTAATGACCATCACTGAAAATCGACGTGAAGAAAGGAAATTTGATTGTCCTAAATGTGGTCTACAATTCACTACACGTGGCCATTTAAGAGAACATAGGCATTTAAAATGTACCCCTACGGATAAGCCCTTTGCATGTCCCCATTGCCCTATGAGTTTCACTGAGAAACAATACATGAAACGTCATATCAATGCTATTCATAACGATTCCATACAGGAAATCTTTCGATGTCCCAAATGTAATAAAGATTATAAATATAAACGTAATTTGTCTCAACATTTAAAGGATGAATGTGGAGTTGATCCAAAATTTCATTGCAATTTTTGCCCTTATCGGACTAAACAGAAAGCAAGCCTCCTAGGGCATATTAAACGGAAACATCCTTACTAACTATTTGATCATTACGGCTTTTGTTTGTGATGTTACCGAATCACTGGTGCCTTGAATTATTATATTTATTTTTTTAATTAAAATTTTTACCATGCTTCCAAAAAAATTGGCGTTATTTTCAATTTTCTCTTATATTTATAAGAATTTAATTTTGAAATTTAATAAAATTATTATTATGATATACTTTATATTTGAATCACTGAAGTCGGTGGCTGTTTGTCTATACAACAGGAAAAGAACCATGAACAGCCAAAAAAGCATACGTTTCACAAAAAATGAGACATTTCGGAGAATCTTTTATCCCATCTTCAGTTTTTCAAGATTGTTACTGTCCCGGAGTTAGTCATTTTGGTATAATCATCCATACCAGTATTTGTACGAGAATGATCATTCTCACTGAAACAATAGATAATAAAATTTTCCCGAAACGTCTCATTAATTTTATGAAAATCGCGGACTTTATAATTGGGCAAAAGTTAAGCTCCTGGAGTCGAATCAGGGTGCCCGATGCGAAAGCGGGGACGTCCTGGTTCGATTCCAGGTGACCAATCAAACACAAACTTATCTCGCAAATTTGTAGTCTTGAACGATATATTGACTGGCTTCTTTACAGCCTTTTTGAGTGAGTGTTGATTGAAAAAAATTCCATCTATTTTCAAACAAAACTCTACCTAGTTTATATTTTTGGCTGCTCGTGCTCCTTTTCCTGCTGTACTTTATATTTGTTTACATGTGGTTCTGTAATTTTCTGTTATTTTTTTTGTTTAAAAAAAATGTAATTTTTTGTATAAATTGAAATTTGAGGTCCAAATGATGCAACCAAATAGAATCGATCTATATCTTTATCAATGATTTGATAAAAATTTAATTAAATAGAAGCGACTTTCAATTCTTTTGTTGTTTTGTTATAATAAAATATTTTTTTTTTTTCAAAACTTTTTTCTGATCCTTTTAAAATTTTCATTTAAACTAAAATTGTTTAAACCCCTCCCCCCCCCTTTGAAATAAAGATAAAAATTATTTCCAGCCAAAATTATTATTTCCACTTTGTCCAGGATGTTTCGGGGACCAAACGTCGCCCATCTTCAGCATGTATCTTACAACATTAGAACAACTATTAGATGGGTTCTTTCTTTTCTCGGATTTTTTCATTCTTTAAAGCCAGTAGCAAATTAATTTTTTTTTTCTCTAGACAACCTAAATAAGTTTTTAGATTAAATCTAGTCTATATTTGTATTTTACAGATCCTATTGGAATTCTTGGTGAGTTAATGACCACCCCTGAAAATCGACGTGAAGAAGGGCAATTTCCTTGCCCTAAATGTAATCTCCCATTCAGATCACCTACTCAGATGAATCAACATAAATTTTTAAAATGTACCCCTCGTAATAAGCTCTTTTGTTACAAATGTAAAAAATTCTTTAAATATAAACAATATTTGGCTCAACATATAAAGTGGGTATGCGGCGTTGAGCCAAAATTTCATTGCAATTTTTGCCCTTATCGGTGTAAACAGAAAGGAGGCCTCATATCGCATATCAAACGTAAACATTCTTAGTAACTATTTGATCATTATGATTTTTGTTTGTAATGTCACTGAATCACTGGTGCCTTGTATTATTATATTTTCCAAAAAAGTTGACCACCCTTGGCCCAATCTTTGAGTGAACACAAATTGTAAGCTTATATTTTAGGTCAAAGAAGAACGAAACATTGCGTTATTTTTCTTTTTCTCTTCTATTTAAAAGATTTTAATTTTAAAATTTGAGAAAATTATTAGTATGATATAGTCTACTTTTTATTTGAATCACTTTAGTAAGTGGCTGTTTGTTGATACAAATGGAACAGGAGCAGCTGAAAATATAACCTGAAATTTTCACAAATTTAGCGAGTCGTTTGGGAGCGTACAAGTATTACGTAACGCAATTTGGGGGGAAGGGGGTCTCGTAAAACGTTACCATGCGTTACAAGGGGGGAGAGGGGTTGAACATCGCGTTACGCAACTGGTATTTTAGCGACTTTCCGATACTTTGCCCAAAATAATTGTGACTTAGATAAAAATGGCCACTTGAGCGTTACATAACGTCTAGAGAGGGTCCAGAAATTACATGGAGGAGGGGGGGGGGTCAAAAATCTTAAAAAATTTCGTTACGTAATACTTGTAAGCTCCCGTTCGGGAAAATTTTATTATTCTCCTTGAAAGCATGGAAAAATTTGAATCTTTTTTCAAAGAAAGCTTTACTTAGTTTAAATTTTAAGCCGCTCCTGCTCTAATAAAAGAACGATGTAATTTTTTACATAATTTAAATGAAATTTGGTCCCCAAACGATGTAAGCAAATAGAAGCGATTTATATCTATATTACCAATAATTAAATGAAATGTTAATTTTTTTTTTTTTTTTTTTTTTTTTTAAACATTCACACTTTTTTCTCAGTCACACTCACATTCACACAGTCTTTTCAGCAACTTAGGCCATTTAAGACATTTAACGATACTCGTATGGTTTAATAAATCTATTGTGGGTCCAGGCATTTCTATTTAAGCCATTTGGTATACAAATGCCTTAAATAAAATCATCGGACTGCCTGGGGTCCGAACCCGCGGCGTTCGGTATAGAAGGTAGGCACGTTACCAACTACTCCAATCCCGGGGGCGAAATGTTAATTAAATAGAAGCGACTTTCAATTCTTTTGTTGTTTTGTTATAATAAAATATTTTTTTTTTTCATAACTTTTTTCTGATCCTTTTTAAAATTTTATTTTAACTAAAATTGTTTATGAAATGAAGATAATTATTTCCGGCCAAAATTATTATTTCCAGGATGTTTTGGGGACCAAAACCCTCTTCTTGGATTATTTCATTCTTTAAAGTCCGTAGCAAATTAATTTTTTCTTTTTCTCTAGACAACCTAAATAAGTTTTTTTAATTAAATCTAGTCTATATTTGTATTTTACAGATTCTATCGGGATTCATGATGAGTTAATGACCACTCCTGAAAATCGACGTGAAGAAGGGCAATTTCGTTGTCCTAAATGTAGTCTCCCATTCAGATCACCTACTCAGTTAAATCATCATCAAATTTTAAAATGTACCCGACGGGATAAGCGTTTTGCCTGTCCCCATTGCCCTTCAAGTTTCACTGATAAACCACACCTGAAACGCCATATCAGTAATATTCATAACGACTCGATACAAGAATTCTTTCGTTGTCACAAATGTAATAGAGATTATAAATATAAACATAATTTGAATAAACATCTAAAGGTTGAATGTGGCGTTGAGCCAAAATTTCATTGCAATTTTTGCCCTTATCGGTGTAAACATAAAGCAAGTCTCCAAAGGCATATCAAAGGGAAACATTCTTACTAACTATTTGATCATTATGACTTTTGTTTGTAATGTCACTCAATCACTGGTTCCTTGAATTATTATATATATATATTTTTTTTTATTAATATTTGCACCATCCTTCCAAAAAAGTTGGCCACCCCTGGCCAAAACTTTGAATGAACACACATTGTAAGCTTATATTCTAGATCTGAAGAAAAACGAAAAGTTGGGTTATTTTTATTTTTCTCTTCTCTTTATAAGATTTTAATTTTAGTGATAAAATTATTAGTATGTTATCCTTTTTATTTGAATCACTGAAGTCAGCCCCTGTTTGTTTATACATCAGGAAAAGGAGCAGGAGCAGCTTCGATTTTCACAAAATTAACGAGTGTTTCGCGAAATCCTGAATGTCCTGGTTCGACTCCAAGATTTGCCCAATCAAACACAAACTCATTTCGCAAATTTGTTATTTTAAATGACTGACTTATTTACTGTCTATTTGAGCGTTGATTGAAAAAAATTTATCTTTTTTCAAAGAAAATTCTACCTAGTTTATATTTTTGGCCGCTCCTGCACCTTCTCCTGCTGTAATAAAATTTTTTTACATAATTTAAATGAAATTTGTTGCCCAAATGATGTAAACAAATAGAAACGATTTATTTATATCTATAATATCAATAATTAAATGAAATTTTGATTTAATAGAAGCGACTTTCCATTCTTTTGCTGTTTTGTTATTAGGGAAATTTTTAATTATAGACCACATTTTTGTATGAAATATTTAATACAAAAATCTGGTCTATAATTAAAAATTCCCATAATAATAATATTTCAAACCACAAAAGCTTTAATAAACACTTTTCCTGTTTTGTTACAATAAAATACTTTTTTTTCTGATTCATTTTAAAATTTTATTTAAGCTAAAATTGTTTATTAAATGAAAAAAGATAAAAATTATTTCCGGCCAAAATTATTATTTCCACTTTGTCCAGGTTGTTTTGGGAACCAAACGTCGCCCATCTTCAGCATGTATGTAACAACTATTAGATGGGTTTTTTTCTCTTCTTGGATTTTTTCATTCTTTAAAGGCAGTAGCAAATTAATTTTTTTTTTTCTCTAGACAACCTAAATGTGATTTTCAATTAAATCTAGTCTATATTTGTATTTTACAGATCCTATCTGGATTCATGGTGAGTTAATGACCACCCCTGAAAATCGACGTCAAGAAATGAAATTTCGTTGTCCTAAATGTAAACTCCAATTCACATCACCTACTCAGTTAAGACATCATAAATTTTTAAAATGTACCTATAAGCGCTTTGTCTGTCCCCATTGCTCTTTACGTTTCGCTGATAAACAACACATGAAACGCCATATAAATTCAATTCATAACGATTCTGTACAGGAATTCTTTCGTTGTGAGAAATGTAATAGAGATTATAAATATAAACATAATTTGATTCAACATCTAAAGATTGAATGCGGCGTTGAGCCAAAATTTCATTGCAATTTTTGCCCTTATCGCTGTAAACAGAAAGCAGGCCTCCAAGGGCATATCAAACGGAAGCATTCTTACTAACTATTTGATCATTATGGCATAGGGCACTGGCCCAATAAGCACAACATCTCGCATCCTCCTATTATACTAATGAAATTAAAATTTCATTGATTTTAAAAACTACACGCTATCAGTTGTGATGTCACTGAATCACTGGTGCCAATTATTATATATTTTTTTAAATTAATATTTGCATCATGCTTTCAAAAAAGTTGGCCACCCTTGGCCAAAACATTGAGTGAACACAAATTGTAAGCTTATATTCTAGATTTGAATAAGAACTAAAACTGGAGTTATTTTTATTTTTCTCTTCTATTTATAAGATTTTAATTTTAAAATTTGATAAAATTTTTATTATGATAGTTTATTTTTTATTTGAATCACTGAAATCAGTGGCTGTTGTTATACAAAAGGAAAAGAAGCAGAAATCACCAAAAATATAAACCTTTGATTTTCACAAATTTAACGAGAAGTTTTGAGAAAATTTTATATATATTTTTGGCCGTTTTTGCATCTTCTCCTGCTCTAATAATAGATCGATGTAATTTTTTACATAATTTAAATGAAATTTTGGGCCCAATGATGTAAACAAATATCTATATAATCAATAATTATATGAAATGTTAATTAAATAAAAGCGACTTTCATTTGCTATGTTGTTAAAATAAAATAATTTTTTCTTTTTCATAACTTCTTTACTGATGCTTGGCGATTTTAAAATTTTATTTAATTGTTTTTGAAATAAAGACAAAACTTCTTTCCGACCACAATTCGTTATTTCCATCTTGTCCAGGATGTTTCGGGGACCAAACGTCGCCCATCTTAAGCCCGTGTGTAAAAAACTATTAATATTAATGAGTTCTTTCTCTTCTTAGATTATCTCATTCTTTAATACCAGTAGCAATTTAATTGTTGTTTATTTCAAATAGCTAAATTTATTTTTTTTTTAATTTTTAGTTCCCCTAAATTAGTTTATAAATTAAATCTAGGCTCTATATTTGTATTTTACAGATTCTATCTCGGTTAATGAGGAGTTAATGACCATTCGTGAAAATCGACGTGAAGAAGTGAAATTTCATTGCCCTAAATGTAGACTACAATTCACATCACCTACTAATTTAAAAGATCATTTAGTTTCAAAATGTACCCCTCAGGAGAAGCCCTTTGGCTGTCCCCATTGCCCTTCGCGTTTCTCTTCTAAAAGAAGCATGCAACATCATATCAAGAATATTCATAACGACTCGATACAGGAAATCTTTCGTTGTCACAAATGTAATAGAGATTATAAATATAAAAATCATTTGGCACGACATTTAATTGATGAATGCGGCGTTGAGCCTAAATTTCATTGCAATTTTTGCACTTATCGATGTAAACAAAAAGCATGCCTCACAGCGCATATCAAACGTAAACATTCTTAATAAATATTTTATTTTTTGTTACGTCACGCCTGGTGCCTCGAATAATTTTATATTTTTTAACGTCTTTTTTTGGTATTGGAGGTCATATTAAAAGTCACTTGTTGGTATGGTTTCCAAATAAAGAAAATAAAATATAGCAAATTTTAAAATTTAATTTTCTTGCCTTTGAGATGTAACATACTATTAGGGATCTCGCCTCTTGTGAAAGTATTCTTTGCATTCCCTCAACCAGAAAGATGTTTTTCTATATTATGTTGAATTAATTTACAGTAAATAGCAACGATATTAAATTATCTTGACTTTTTTGCAAGATTTCACGTTTGAATTTGCATCTTACTGCATCTATTGATTTGTAAACACTCCTCTATGCATTAAAATTATTTAATAAAACATGAGCTGTGAAGAATATTTGTAATTATTTTTCTTTTTTTTTTCCTTGCTTCCATTTCAGTTCGATTTTTAAAAATACCGATGCGCCTGGTCGTACAACATACCGCTTTCTCTTACCTTTGGTAAAACTGAGTTGTGCTCTGTTCTGGTCACCCCAGATTTTTTGTGTCGACATATATTTAGTTTCTGATAGGTGTAAAATTTATAAATTTTTGATAATATTTATATTTTGTTCCCATGACAACCATTTCTCCTATCTTTCCTATGAAGAATAAGAGTAAAGTGCCCATCTTCAGCATGTATGTTACAACTATAAGATGGGTTCTTTCTCTCCTTCGTTTTCTCATGCTAAATCTAGCAGCAAATTAATTATTTTTTATTTCTAGACACCCTAAATAAGTTTTTTTTATTTAAATCTAGTTTATATTTGTATTTTACAGATCCTTTCGGGGTTTATGATGAGTTTATGACCATCCCTGAAAATCGACGTGAAGAAGTGAAATTTTACTGTCCTAAATGTCGACTACAATTCACTACGCCTACTCTTTTAAGAGAACATATGCTTTTAAAATGTACCCCATCGGATAAGCCCTTTGCATGTCCCCATTGCCCTGCGCGTTTCACTGAGAAATTCTGCGTGAAACGTCATATCAATTCTATTCATAATGATTCGTTACAGGAAATCTTTCGTTGTCACAAATGTAATAAAGATTATAAATATAAATTTAATTTGACTAGACATTTAATTGATGAATGCGGCGTTGAGCCTAAATTTCAATGCAATTTTTGCCCTTTTCGGTTTAAACAGAAAGCAACTCTCACAGCGCATATCAAACGTAAACATTCATATTAGGTATTTTATTTTTTTTGTACATGTTTGTAATATAACATGAGCTTTGAATAAATACTACCTTGTATTAATAATAAAAATATTTCTAATTATTTTTCTTTTTTTCCTTGCTTCCACTTTAGTTCGATATTTAAAAATATGCCGATGTATGGTTCAACTGAGCCATCAAAAATTAGCTATGTTATGTTTTATTTATTAATTTTTTTGGCCACTTTTTATAAAATCATTTAAAGTTTTTCAATAATTTCTAATGCAAGATTAAATAACGGTACCACTTTTTTCGGACTAAAATTATTTATATCCTCTTTGCCCAGGATATTTTGGTGACCAAACATGAATTTTACAACTGAGTCATTCCAGTTCAAATCAACAGACTTCATTTAAACCTTGCCACCTCCGATCTCTATGAAATTTGGATTATAGCTAGAGCCTATAGAGACTAAGAAAAGGCCTCAATTTCAACTTGATATCTCAACTCGTTGTTTTGTTCGTTTTATGTTTTTGAAAAGGGCATCTAAAGATTGAGATGTGGGTTTTAGGTGAAACATTTTAAACTGAGATTGTATTTTCACCTCAATGAAACTCCACATATAAATACAACATCGGCATCTAAGGAGCTGTAAAATGACCCTCACTCATCTTCCTATTTCACTTCTGAAAGATTTTTTAGAAATTTAAATAGATGTGAATAAGATAATTTTTTGCCATTTTGGACAACTTTAACTTACTTTATAAACGATTTATGATTTCAAGTTAAAATTGGGGCTTTTTCTTACTCTACATACTGTATAGTCTAGACCAGCGTTTTTCAAACTGTGAGGCGCGCCACCCTAGGGAAGCGCGGACTAGTCTAAAGGGAAACGTGAATATTAGCCACAGTGAGCAATTTTCTATGTGATTGCTAAAGCCTTATAAATAAAATAATAAATACCCTATAATAGTTTGTATTAATAATTTTTTGCAATAAAAATTTTTGTATTTGTACAATATTATTTTATACAAGGGGGGAGAGGGGAGGCGTGATAACATAAAGTTTGTAAACCACTGCTCTAGACTGTACTTATGATCCAAATTTTATGGAAATCTGAGATAGTGAGGTTTACAAGTCTGTTGATTTTTCGTGGGATTATATGTCTTCTAGTTTTTTCTCATCCTTAAAAGCCAGTAGCAAATAAATTATTATTTTATTTAAAATAACTAAATTTGTAGTTTTTTTTATTTCTAAAACATCCTAATTGAGTTTTTTAATTAAATCTAGTCCATATTTGTATTTTACAGATTCTCTCGAGGTTTATGATGATTTAATGACCATCACTGAAAATCGACGTGAAGAAAGGAAATTTCATTGCCCTCAATGTGGGCTACAATTCACATCACCTACTCATTTAAGCGAACATTTTGTAAAAGCCAAATGTACCCCTTCAGATAAGCCCTTTGTATGTCCCCTTTGCCCTTCACGTTTCTCTTGTAAAAGAAGCATGAAACGTCATATCAGTCATATTCATAACGATTCGATTTTGGAAATCTTTCGCTGTCACAAGTGTAATAGAGATTATAAATATAAATGTAGTTTGATTCAACATCTAAAGGATGAATGTGGCGTTGAGCCTAAATATCAATGCAAATTTTGCCCTTATCGGTGCAAACAGAAATCAAGCCTCACAGCGCATATCAAACGTAAACATTCCAATTAAGTATTTTATTTTTTGTACATCGCTTGATGATTGACTGGCACCAGGAATAATTTTATTTTATTTGCGCGTTTGAATTTGCAGGCTGCTGGAATTCTTGATATGTAAACACCCCTCAATGCATTAAAATTATTTATAAAATATGATCTCTGAATATTATCACAATTGTTAATTTCTTTAATAATAAAAACATTTGTAATTATAATATTTTTTTTGTTTTTCCTATCTTTCATTTCAGTTCGATATTTAAAAATAAGTATTTTTACTTTGTCTATGTCTGGAATTGGTCAATTTTCAAAAGACTACTTGTCATTCCCGATTTTTTTTTTTTTTAATTTATACTCACCCAAATAAGTTTTTAAATTAAATCTTGTCTATATTTGTATTTTACAGATCCTCTCGGGGTTTATGATGGGCTAAAGACCATCATTGAAAATCGACCTGAAGAAATGAAATTTCGTAGTCCTAAACTAGAATTCCCAACAACTACTCATTTAAAAGAACATACAGTTTTAAAATGTGATACCCCTAGACCCTACGCCTGTCCTCACTGCCCTTTGCGTTTCAATAGGAAACATCATCTGAAAGGCCATATCAATTCTATTCATAATGATTCGATACAAGAAATCTTTCGTTGTCACAAATGTAATAAAGATTATAAATATAAATTTAATTTGAATCAACATCTAAAGGTTGAATGCGGCGTTGAGCCAAAATTAAATTGCAATTTTTGCACTTATCGATGTAAACAGAAATCAGCCCTAAAATCTCATATTCAACGTAAACATTCCATTTAAGTATATTATTTTTTGTACAGATTTGTGACCTCACTGGCGCATCGAATTATTCCATTGTTTTCTTTAACCAAATCACTTTATCTTAAATTATGACGAAAAATTTTTATTTTTTAATTTGTTTAACGTCTTTTATATATATTGAAAGTCACTTCTTGATTTAATTACCATATAAAGAAAAATAGCAATTTTTTTTGGTTTAATTTTCTTCTAAAACAGAGGTAGAGTGTACGCAGGTGTACGCTTCATTCGCTTCTCTACCAGAACGATTTCTAAGCCCCCCCCTGTCCCCCTGAAAAAAATCGTAGCTATGGGCCTGTTATACCACAGGTCAAATAAAAGTAATACAATGAAATTAGAAATAGAATTTTATTTTGTTTCTTGCTGTTTACATATTCACGTTTTTGCTGTCTGGGTCAAATGGGGCGCAAATTTTCATTCGATAAGGGGGTTGGATATAAATATAGAGCAATAATATTAAAAAAGAAGATGCGTCATTATTAGGGAAATTTTTATTTATAGACCATATTTTTGTATTAATTATTTATTAAAAATATAAATACTGTACAACGTTCGCTTCGCATTTTGAAAACGTTTATGTACACAACGTCAGAATTTATGTTACAACTATTCTTTAGAATTTATTCATTCTTTAAAGCTAGTTGCAAATTAATTATTTTGTATTTAAAATAACTAAATTCATAGTTTTTTTTTTTTTTTTTATTTTAGACCCCCTAAAATTTTCAATTAAATCTAGTCCATATTTGTATTTTACAGATCCTCTCGGGGTTTATGATGAGTTAATGACCATCACTGAAAATCAACGTGAAGAAGTGAAATTTCATTGCCCTCAATGTAGACTACAATTCACATCACCTACTCATTTAGAAGAACATTTAGTTTTAAAATGTGCCCCTTCGGATAAGCCCTTTGGATGTCCCCATTGCCATTCGCGTTTCTCTTGTAAAAAAAGCATGAAACGTCATATCAATTCTATTCATAACGACTCGATACAGGAAATCTTTCGTTGTCACAAATGTAATAGAGATTATAAATATAAACATCATTTGACACGACATTTAAATGATGAATGCGGCGTTGACCCAAAATTTCATTGTAATTTTTGTCCTTATCGATGTAAACAGAAAGCAAGCCTCCAAGGGCATATTAAACGGAAACATTCTTACTATCAGTAAACTATTTGATCGTTATGTCTTTAGTTTGTGATCTCACTGAATAGTTGGCCATCCCTGGCAAAACTCTGAATAAAAACAAAAAGTAGCGTGATTTTTATTTTACTCTTCTATTAAAAAAAAAAGTTTGAGTTAAAAATATTCTCAAATAATTATTATAATATTTATGTTTTTTATTTATGTGTAATCGTCATGTCTGTTTAATTTTAATTAAAAAAAACATGTTCTAATATGTATTTTTTTATATATAAAAAATATAGAAAGCAAATAGAACAGACTTTCCATTCACTTGCTGTTGTTTGATGTAGATGATAAAATATTTGTAATCATGAAATTTTATTTAAACTAAAAATGAAATGAAATAATAAAATTTTTTGAGTTGAATGGTTGTAGATATTCAATTATAAGAAAGGAGCCTTCCCGGGAACATCATTCAGGTAAAATAAAAAGTTTTATATTTTGTTGCCGACTTTTCGGGTGCTAGTCGCACTCGTCCTCAGGACAAACAAAATTGCCAAATTGCCCTGAGTATGAGTGCGACTAGCACCCGAAACGTCGGCAACAAAATATAAAGCTTGTTATTTCAGCTGGCTGCTGTTTCCGAGAAGGCTCCCGTCTTTTCTAATTTCGGATCAAAATTCGTTATTTCCACCTTATCGTGCATCAATTGTCACCCATCTTTAGCATGTATGTTACAATTATTAAAAGTTCTTTCCTTTGGATTTTCTCATTCTTTAAATCCACTGACAAATTAATTATTTTTATTTAAAAGAAAATAAAATTATATTTTATTTATTTAGAATAACTAAATTTTTATATTTTTTTTTTTTTAATTCTAAACAAGTTTTTGATTTAAATCTAGTCTATATTTGTATTTTACAGATCCTCACGGGGTTTATGATGAGTTAATGACCATGCCTGAAAATCGACGTGAAGAAATGAAATCTCACTGTCCTAAATGTAGACTACAATTCACTACACCTACTCTTTTAAGAGAACATATGCTTTTAAAATGTACCCCTTCGGATAAGCCCTTTGCCTGTCCCTATTGCCCTAAGCGTTTCACTGAGAAACAATGGATGAAATGTCATATTAATTCTCTTCATAACGATTCCATACAGGAAATCTTTCGTTGTCACAAATGTAATAAAGATTATAAATACAAACGTAATTTGTCTCAACATTTAAAGGATGAATGCGGCGTTGAACCTAAATTTCAATGCAATTTTTGTCCTTATCGCTGTAAAAAGAAATCGCACCTCACAGGGCATTTAAAACGTAAACATTCAAATTAAGAATTTTATTTTTTGTGTAGGTTTGTGACATCACTGAATCAGTGGCGCCTTGTAACATTTTTATGAAGAATTATTTTTTAATTCGTTAAAAATATTTTTTCTACATCTGAGGTCATATTGAGTCTCTTATAATTTCCTGCTTTTGTTACCTAATAAAAAAATAAATTTCCTTAATAATCAAACCACAAAAGCTTTAATTATCACATTTGTGATAAAACAAATAAAGTTTTAAATTTCGCTCTGCAATCTGAGCAATGAAATTGTTTTTCTAAATTGTATTGAAAAAATAAAGACATGATTAAATGTTCTCAGATACTTTGTTTATTTCTACAAGCATTAACTCCATTTTTAGACACATGAGTGAATACATAATTTTATCCGATTCACAATTCACGCTAGTATTTGTACGCTTTTGCTCAATATAATAATTACTTTATATTTTTTTGCAATAATTTCTCATTCTATAATTTTTTATGTCATATCTCTGAAGAAGAACGAAAGGTCGTGTTATTTATATATTACTCTTTTATTTATAAGAATTTAAATTTAAAATACTATCAAATAATTACTATAATATTGATATTTTTTTATAAAATCTAGTCTATATTTGTATTTTACAGATCCTCACGGGGTTTTTGATGAGTTAATGACCATCACTGAAAATCGACGTGGAGAAGTGAAATTTCCTAGTTCTAAATGTAATCTAGAATTCTCAACAACTACTCATTTAAAAGAACATAGAGTTTTTAAATGTGATATCTCCAGGCCTTACGTCTGTCCTCACTGCCCTTCGCGTTTTACTGATAAAAAAAACATAAAACGTCATATTAATTCAATTCATAACGACTCGATACAGGAAATCTTTCGTTGTCACAAATGTAATAGAGATTATAAATATAAATATAATTTGACTCAACATCTAAAGGATGGATGTGGCGTTGAGCCTAAATTCCAATGCGATTTTTGCCCTTATCGCTGTAAACAGAAAGCAAACCTCGCAGTGCATATAAACCTTAAACATTCTAATTAAGATTTTTATTTTTTGTACAGGTTTGTGACACTATGAAGAATTTTTTTTTTTTTTACTTTGTTCAAGATTTGCCGTCATATTGAGTCTTTTATTTTAACCCGAGCAATGGGAATTGTTTTTCAAAATTATATTGAATTTATTGAAAATAAATATTTCTTGACTTATTTCTACAAGATGGCGGTTTTGAATTTGCAAGTTATTGCATCTCTTGAAATGTAAACACTCCTTTAAACATTAAAAAAAAAAAAATGAGTTGTCAATACCACCTTAATTGTTAATTTTTTTTAAATAAAAATATTTGTAAATATTTTTCTTTTTTTTTTTCTTACGCTTCCATTTCTGTTTGTTATTTAAAAATTTGGTGTGACTGATCGCCCCGGACACAATTTTCTCTTACCTTCGGTAATTGAAAGTTGTGATTTGTTCTTGTAACTGGTTTTTTTTATATTTAGTTTCCGCCGATATATTAGAATTCAAGATGTAAAATTTATAAACACGAGAAAATATTTATATTTTTTTTTTTAAATGGCAACTATTTCTTCTATCTTTCCTCAAGAGTAAAGTGCCCATCTACAGCTTGTTTGTTACAACTATTAGATGGGTTCTTTCTCTTCTTCGTTTTCTTCTTCTTTCACTGTGGCTTATCCCTATTTTTTTTATTTTTTTTTCTCTTCGTTTTCTCATTGCTTAAAGCCAGTAGCAAATTAATTTTTTTTTTATTTCTAGACACCCAAATTAAGTTTTTAAATTGAATCTAGTTTATATTGTATTTTACAGATTCTATCGGGTTTAATTATGAATTAATGGCCTTCACTGAAAATCGACGTGAAGAAATGAAATCTCACTGTCCCAAATGTAGACTACAATTCACTACACCTACTCTTTTAAGAGAACATATGCTTTCAAAATGTACCCCTTCGAATAAGCCCTTTGCCTGTCCCCTTTGCCCTACGCGTTTCACTGAGAAACAATGCGTGAAACGTCATATCAACTCTATTCATAACGACTCGATACAGGAAATCTTTCGTTGTCCCAAATGTAATAGAGATTATAAATATAAAAAAGATTTGAATCGTCATTTAAATAATGAATGCGGCGTTGAACCTAAATATCAATGCAGTTTTTGCTCTTATCGCTGTAAACAGAAAGCACACCTCACAGGGCATATAAAACGTAAACATTCCAATTAAAAATTTTATTTTTTGTGTAGGTTTGTAACATCACTGATTCACTGACGCCTTTTACCATATTTTTTTAAAGAAAATATGAAGATTTTTTTTTTAATTTGTTCAAGATCTATTTTCAGCATCTGCGGTCTTATTGAAACTCTTATATAATTTCCTGGTTTAGTTACTGAATAAAAAAAATTAAGTTTTAAATTTTGTTTTCCAACCTAAGCAATGAAATTGTTTTTTTTTTAGTTATATTAAAAATTAACGTCATGATTAAATAATCTTGTTAGATCCTTATAAAACAAATTTGTTTATTTCTACGAGCTTAACTCTATTTTTTGACGCATGAGTGAAATACATTATTTTTCCCTATTAACAATTCACGTTTGTATTTATAGATTTCTACATAATGAAATAACTGCTTTATATTTTTTTGCAATAATTTCTCATTAAAACATTTTTTATATCATATCACTGAAGAAGAGCGAAAAGTAGCGTTATTTTTATATTACTCTTCTATTTATAACAATTTGAATTTAAAATTTCATATATTTAATATAATATGTATGATTTTTTTTAAATTGGTTGATTAAGGAGTGATGCCGAGAAACATATAATTCAAAACACCACTATGTCGCTCTCTTTTCGGCAAGGCTGTAGGGAGGGAAATCAAAAACAAGATTTTTTATTTTTCCTCAATTGATTTTTATTCCTAATATTTCAAAGGCACAAAGGCTCTTCTTCAGGGGAAACTGAAAAAATAATAATGTTAACAAAAAAATATTTGTAATAGTTTACAATTTCAACATTAGGGTAAAAACATTGTTGTATCTCATATTACACTCAGTAACATTACAATTACAGCCATGGTAGGTATCAATTAGAATGCTCTCTAAAGTTATCGAGGTCAAATGGCTTTCTTGATGCAAAAAAACCTTGGCTGTAATTGTAATGGTAACGGAGTGTAATATGAGGTACAACAATGTTTTTACCCTAATGTTGAAATTGTAAACTATTACAAATATTTTTTGTTAACATTATGATTTTTTCAGTTTCCTCTGTAGATGAAGAGCCTTTGTACCTTTGAAATATTAGGATTAAAACTCAATTGAGGAAAAATAAAAAATCTTGTTTTTGTTTATCCACTCTATATCCTTGCTGAAAAGACAGCGTCATGGTGGTGTTTTGAATTTTTTTCTATAATTAGGCTATATGTGTAATCTTCATGTGTGTGAAATTTTAAATTAAAAAAAGAACTATGTATAGAAAGCAAATACATTCATTCATGTTCCGTGTTATTTGTTTGATATTTTGCCATAATAAAATATTTGTAATCTTGAAATTTTATTGAATCTAATATTGTTTATAAAATGAAAATATTAATAATAAAGGTTTCGGAACAAAATTCGATATTTACTCCTTATCAAGCGAGGATCAAAATTATTTCACAATTGTTTCCCTTTGATTTTCTCATTCTTTAAAGAGACCAGCAAATTATTTTTTATTTAAAAGGAAAATGAATGTTATTTTATTTATTTAGAATAACAAAATTTTTAGTTCTTTATTATTTCTACACACCCTAAATAAGTTATTAAATCTAGTCTCTATTTGTATTTTACAGATCCTCTCGGGGTTTATGATGAGTTTATGACCATCACTGAAAATCGACGTGAAGAAATGAAATTTCACTGTCCCAAATGTCGACTACATTTCACTACACCTACTCTTTTAAAAGAGCATATGCTTTTAAAATGTTCCCCTTCGGATAAGCCCTTTGCTTGTCCCTTTTGCCCTACACGTTTCACTGACAAATACTGCGTGAAACGTCATATCAATTCTATTCATAACGACTCGATAAGGGAAATCTTTCGATGTCCCAAATGTAATAGAGATTATAAATATAGAACTGATTTGACACGACATTTAAAGGATGAATGTGGCGTTCAGCCTAAATTTCAATGCATTTTTTGCCCTGTTCGGTTTAAACAGAAATCACACCTCACAACGCATATCAAACGTAAACATTCCCATTAAGAATTTTATTTTTCGTGCAGATTCGTGTTATCACTTAATTAGTGGCGCCTTGTAACATATTTTTTTAAACAAAATATAAAGAATTTTTTATTATTTGTATTTCGGTATCTGAGATCATATTGAGTATCTTATAGTTTCCTGTTTTGATTCCCTAATAAAAAAAAAAATAAAAGTTTTAAATTTCGCTTTTTAACTCGAGCAATGAAATTTTTTTTCTAAATTATATTAAAAAAAAATAAAGACATGATTAAATGTTCTCAGACGCTTAAAAACATGAGTGAATTAACAAATACATTAATTTTCCCGGTTCACAATTCACGTTTGTATTTGTAGGTTTCTTCATAATGTAATAACTGCTTTATATTTTTTTTTTTTGCAATATTTTCACATTCTAGAATTTTTTATATCATATCACTGAAAAACGAAAAGTCGCGTGCTTTTTATATTACTTTTCCTTATTTATAACAATTTGAATTTAAAATATCAAATAAATAGTATAATATGTAGATATATATTTTTTTTTATAATTATATGTGTAATCTTCATGTGTTTGAAATTTTAATTAAAAAAAAAGAACCATATGTATTTTTGTATATTATATAAAATATAGGAAGCAAATAGGAATGACTGTCTATTCATTTGCTGTGTTATTTGATTTTTACCATAATAAAATATTTTTAATTTTTTCTTTTTCATAGCTTTTCATGAAAATTTCATTTAAACTAAAATTTTTTATGAAATGAAAATATTTATAATTCAAATTTAGGAGAAAAATACGTTATTTCCACCTTATCGAGGATGAAATCGTCACTTAACTTAGCAATTATGTCACAATTATTTTCTCTCGTATTTTCTCCTTCTTTAAAGCGACTGGCAAATTAATTATTTTTTATTTAAAAGATAAATAAATTTTGTTTTATTTATTTAGAATAACTAAAATTTTAGATTTTTATAATTTCTAAACACCCTAAATAAGTTTTTGAATTAAATCTATTCTATATTTGTATTTTACAGATCCACTCTGGATTTTTGATGAGTTTATGACCATCCCTGAAAATCGACGTGAAGAAGTGAAATTTCCTAGTTCTAAATGTAATCTAGAATTCTCAACAACTACTCATTTAAAAGAACAAGGAGTTTTTAAATGTGATATCTCCAGGCCCTACGTCTGTCCTCACTGCCCTTCGCGTTTTGCTGATAAAAAAAACATAAAACGTCATATTAATTCAATTCATAACGACTCCATACAGGAAATCTTTCGTTGTCACAAATGTAATAGAGATTATAAATATAAATATGGTTTGAATCAACATCTAAAGGATGAATGTGGCGTTGAGCCTAAATATCAATGCAATTTTTGCCCTTTTCGCAGTAAACAAAAATCAAGCCTCACATCGCATATTAAACGTAAACATTCCATTTAAATATTTTATTTTTTGTAAAGGTTTTTATATCACACCACTGAAGAACTAAAAGAAAATATCAAATAATATTTATACTTATGTCTAATCTTCATGTGTGTGAATTTTTACTTTAAAAAAAGAACCATGATTTAATATGTATTTTTTATATACATAAATAAAATATAAGAAGCAAATATTAGTGATTTTCCTTTCATTTATGTTATTTAATATTTGTAAATAATTTTTTCTTTTTCTTAGCTTTTCTTAAAAATTTATTAAAACTATAATTGTTTATGAAATTAAAACATTTATAATAAGGACCAAAATTCGTTATTTCCACCTTATCGAGGATCAATTGTCTCCCATCTTCAGCATGTATGTCACAATTATTATATAAATTCTTTCCCTTGTATTTTCTCATTTTTTAAAGCGACGGTAAATTAATTATTTTTTATTTAAAAAATAAATAAATTTAATTTTATTTATTTAGAATAACTAAAATTTTAGATTTTTATAATTTCTAAACACCCTAAATAAGTTTTTGAATTAAATCTAGTATATATTTGTATTTTACAGATCCTCACGGGGTTTTAGATGACCTAATGACCATGCCTGAAAATCGACTTGAAGAAATGAAATTACTACAATTCACTACACCTACTCATTTAAGAGAACATATGCTTTCAAAATGTACCCCGCATAAGCCCTTTGCCTGTCCTTATTGCCCTACGCGTTTCACTGAGAAACAATACGTGAAACGACATATCAAATCTATTCATAACGACTCCATACAAGAAATCTTTCGTTGTCACAAGTGTAATAGAGATTATAAATATAAATATGGTTTGAATCAACATCTAAAGTATGAATGTGGCCTTGAGCCTAAATATCAATGCAATTTTTGCCCTTTTCGCAGTAAACATAAATCAAGCCTAACAGCGCATATTAAACGTAAACATTCCATTTAAGTATTTTATTTTTTGTACAGGTTTTTATATCACATCCACTGAAGAAGAACTAAAAGAAAATATCAAATAATATTTATACTTATGTCTAACCTTCATGTGTGTGTGAATTTTTAATTTAAAAAAAGAACCATGTTTTAATATGTATTTTTTATATACATTAATAAAATATAAGAAGCAAATATTAGTGATTTTCCTTTCATTTATGTTATTTGATATTTTGTCATATAAAATATTTGTAAATAATTTTTTCTTTTTCTTAGCTTTTCTTGAAAATTTTATTAAAACTAAAATTGTTTATGAAATTAAAATATTTATTTGAAATTCAAATTTATAATAAGGACCAAAATTCGTTATTTCCACCTTATCGAGGATCAATCGTCTCCCATCTTCAGCATGTATGTCACAATTATTATATGAATTCTTTCCCTTGTATTTTCTCATTCTTTAAAGCGACAGTAAATTAATTATTTTTTATTTAAAAGATAAATAAATTTAATTTTATTTATTTAGAATAACTAAAATTTTAGATTTTTATAATTTCTAAACACCCTAAATAAGTTTTTGAACTAAATCTAGTATATATTTGTATTTTACAGATCCTCACGGGGTTTTAGATGACCTAATGACCATGCCTGAAAATCGACTTGAAGAAATGAAATTTCACTAGTCCTAAATGTCAACTACAACGCTACCTCATTTAAGAGAACATACGCTTTTAAAATGTACCCTCTGGCATAAGCCCTTTGCCTGTCCTTATTGCCCTACGCGTTTCACTGAGAAACAATACGTAAAACGACATATCAAATCTATTCATAACGACTCCATACAAGAAATCTTTCGTTGTCACAAGTGTAATAGAGATTATAAATATAAATATGGTTTGAATCAACATCTAAAGGATGAATGTGGCGTTGAGCCTAAATATCAATGCAATTTTTGCCCTTTTCGCAGTAAACAAAAATCAAGCCTAACAGCGCATATTAAACGTAAACATTCCATTTAAATATTTTATTTTTTTTGTACAGGTTTTTATATCAAACCACTGAAGAAGAACTAAAAGAAAATATCAAATAATATTTATACTTATGTCTAACCTTCATGTAGGTGTGAATTTTTAATTTAAAAAAAGAACCATGTTTTAATATGTATTTTTTATATACATTAATAAAATATAAGAAGCAAATATTAGTGATTTTCCTTTCATTTATGTTATTTGATTTGCATGAAAAATATTTGTAAATAATTTTTTCTTTTTCTTAGCTTTTCTTGAAAATTTTATTAAAACTAAAATTGTTTATAAAATAAAATATTTATTTTGAAATTAAAACATTTATAATAAGGACCAAAATTGGTTATTTTCACCTTAGCGAGGATCAATTGTCTCCCACCTACAGCATGAATGTCACAATTATTATATGAATTCTTTCCCTTGTATTTTCTCATTCTTTAAAGCGACAGTAAATTGATTATTTTTTATTTAAAAGATAAATAAATTTAATTTTATTTATTTAGAATAACTAAAATTTTAGATTTTTATAATTTCTAAACACCCTAAATAAGTTTTTGAACTAAATCTAGTATATATTTGTATTTTACAGATCCTCACGGGGTTTTAGATGACCTAATGACCATGCCTGAAAATCGACTTGAAGAAATGAAATTTCTTGTCCTTATCAACTACAATTCGCTACACCTACTCATTTCAGAGAGCATACGTTTTTAAAATGTACCCCTCTGGATAATAAGCCCTTTGCCTGTCCCTTTTGCCCTACGCGTTTCACTGAGAAACAATACGTAAAACGGCATATCAAATCTATTCATAACGACTCCATACAAGAAATCTTTCGTTGTCACAAGTGTAATAGAGATTATAAATATAAATATGGTTTGACTCAACATCTAAAGTATGAATGTGGCCTTGAGCCTAAATATCAATGCAATTTTTGCCCTTTTCGCAGTAAACAAAAATCAAGCCTAACAGCGCATATTAAACGTAAACATTCCATTTAAGTATTTTATTTTTTGTACAGGTTTTTATATCAATCCACTGAAGAAGAACTAAAAGAAAATATCAAATAATATTTATACTTCATGTCTAACCTTCATGTATGTCTGTGAATTTTTAATTTAAAAAAGGAACCATGTTTTAATATGTATTTTTTATATACATTAATAAAATATAAGAAGCAAATATTAGTGATTTTCCTTTCATTTCTGTTATTTGATATTTTGTCATGATAAAATATTTGTAAATAATTTTTTTCTTTTTCTTAGCTTTTCTTGAAAATTTTATTAAAACTAAGGAATTGTGTTATAAAATTAAAATATTTATTTTTGAAATTAAAATATCTATAATAAGGACCAAAATTGGTTATTTTTACCTTAGCGAAGATCAATCGTCCCACCCAAGAGTACTAGTACTTTACTGATGTACTTATTTCAATTTTTTCCTTGTATTTTCTCAATCTTTAAAGCGACAAATTGATTTGATTTTTATTTAAAATTCAATAAATCTAATTTTATTTATTTAGATTCACTTTAAAATTTTATATTTTCATAATTTGCGATCCCCTGAAATCTTCTGAACATCTATAAGTTTACTCTTGTATTTTATAGATCCTCAGGGGGTTTTAGATGACCTAATGACCATCCTGAAAATCGACTTGAAGAAATGAAATTTCATTGTCCTATATGTCAACTACAATTCGCTACACCTATTCTTTTCAGAGAGCATACGTTTGTAAAATGTACCCCTCTGGATAATAAGCCCTTTGCCTGTCCCCTTTGCCCTACGCGTTTCACTGAGAAACACTGCGTAAAACGGCATATCAAATCTATTCATAACGACTCCATACAAGAAATCTTTCGTTGTCACAAGTGTAATAGAGATTATAAATATAAATATAATTTGACTCAACATCTAAAGGATGGATGTGGCGTTGAGCCTAAATATCAATGCAATTTTTGCCCTTTTCGCAGTAAACAAAAATCAAGCCTAACGGTACATATCAAACGTAAACATTCCATTTAAATTTTTTTTTTTTTTTTTTTTGTACAGGTTTGTGACATAACTGAATCAATCAATTTTTTATATCATACCACTGAAGAAGAACTAAAAGAAAATATCAAATAATATTTATATTTATGTCTAATCATAGGTGTGAATTTTTAATTAAAAAAAAAGAACCATGTTCTAATACGTATTTTTTATATATTAATAATTACATTAATAAAATATATGAAGCAAATAATAGTGATTTTCCTTTCGCTTGTGTTATTTTACTATATGAATTATTTCCCTTTTTGTATTTTCTTATTCTATAAAGCGCCGGTAAATTAATTATTTTTATTTAAAAGATAAATAAATTTTGTTTTATTACTAAATTTTTACATTGTATTATTTCTAGACACCTTATATATCGACATTCTAATTAGTAAAGTGCCTAACTTCATTTTTGTTTTTTTTTTTCAGGAGAGTCAAAAAACATTTCATTGTCATTATTAGAGCCACTGTAAAATACTTTTCGAACTGAAAAAGCTGAATTACGCTCTTACCCAGTTCAGGGCATAAGGAGAATGATATTTTTCAACATAAAATACAAGAAAATGAAAGTGGAGTTAGACACTTTTCTACTGAGAGCTTCGATATGTTTTTTCTTTTTTAGATAGTTACTCGTCGATCCTATTACTTTTTTTTTTTAAGATGGATAAGAATTAAAACCAACGTTGAAGTTGAATTATATTTATTTTTATTGAAGTCAACTGTGTATATACATAGTCAGGTTAGGCATTAATCATCTTTAGAGCCTGTCAATCAATATAAAAATAATAAAAATCAAAATATCATAAATTTCGTTAAATTTCTGACAATCTTGTGAATACTATCGACGAGTAACCACTTAAAATAGATTTAATCTCGTCTTCTCTCCGTTTTAAACCTTAAATAAATTTTTCAATTAAATCTAGTTTATATTTGTATTTTACAGAACCTCACGGGATTTATGATGAGTTAATGAACATCACAGAAAATCGACGTGAAGAAATGAAATTCCACTCTCCTAAATCTAGACTACAACTCACATCATCTACTCATTTAAGAGAAGATATTAATATATTTTCAAAATGTACCACTCGAGATAAGCCCTTTGCCTGTCCCCACTGCCCTACACGTTTCACTGAGAAACAATGGATGAAAAGTCATATCAATTCTATTCATAACGACTCGATACAGGAAATCTTTCGTTGTCACAAATGTAATAAAGATTATAAATACAAACGCAATTTGTCTCAACATTTAAAGGATGAATGCGGCGTTGAGCCAAAATTTCATTGTAATTTTTGTCCTTATCGCTGTAAACAGAAATCAAGCCTCACAGCGCATATCTTGCGCAAACATTCCACATAGGTACTTTCGATTTTCTGCAGGTTTATGAAATCACTGATTCAGTAGCGGCTTGTATTCTTTTAAACAAAATATGAAGAATTTTTATTAAGATATTTTTTCGGTATCCCAAATTTTTTTTAACCTCAAAGCTTCTCTTACTCCACTATTTGATCATTATGTCTTTTGTTTGTGATCTCATAGGTGGCCATCCCTGGCCAAACTCTCTGAAGAAGAACGAAAAGTATCGTGATATTTATATCATTCTTCTATTTATAAGAATTTTGAATCCGAAATATTATCAAATAATTAGTACCTATAATATTTATATTTTATTTGTTCATTTGTGTAATCGTCATGTGTGTTTATTTTAATAAAAAAAAGACCATGTTGTAAAATGTCTTTTTTATAGCCTATATAAAATATAGGAAGCAAATAGAATTAATTGACTTTCCATTTATTTGCTGTTTGAAATTTTGTCTTAATAAAATATTTGTAATCTTGAAATTTTATTAAAGCTAAAATTGTTTATACCAAGGGTTGCGGGTTCGGATCCCAGGCAGTCTGATGATTTTATTTAAGCCATTTGGATACCAAATGACTTAAATAAGAATGCCTGGATCCCAAATATATATATATTATTATAATGGTTATCGTTAAAGTTGATATGGTCTAAGTTGCCGAAAAGACTGTGTGAATGTGAGTGTGAATGGAAAAAAAAGTGTGAGTGTTAAAAAAAAAAATTCTTTATGAAATGAAATTATTAATAATAATGATTCTGGATCAAAATTCGTTATTTCCATCTTATCAATGATCAATCTTCACCCACCTTCCGCATGTATGAATTCTTTCTCTCTAAAGCGACTGGAAAATTAATTATTTTTTTTATTTATTATCCATAACTAAATTTTTAAATTTTTTTTTTATTTCTAAACACCCTAAATAAGTTTTTTAATTAAATCTAATCTATATTTGTATTTTACAGATCCTCACGCGGTTTTTGATGAGTTAATGCCTGAAAATCGACTGGAAGAAATGAAATCTCACTGTCCTAAATGTAGACTACAATTCACTACACCTACTCATTTAAGAGAACATATTCTTTTAAAATGTGTCTCTTCGAATAAGCCCTTTGCCTGTCCCCATTGCCCTAAGCGTTTCACTGAGAAACAATGGATGAAATGTCATATTAATTCTCTTCATAACGACTCGATACAGGAAATCTTTCGTTGTCACAAATGTAATAAAGATTATAAATACAAACGTAATTTATCTCAACATTTAAAGGATGAATGCGGCGTTGAACCAAAATTTCATTGTAATTTTTGTCCTTATCGCTCTAAACATAAATCAAGCCTCAAAGTGCATATCATTCGTAAACATTCCAAATAAGTAGTATTTTCGATTTTAAGCAGCTTTGTAAAATCACTGAATCAGTGGAGCCTTGTATTCTAATAAACAAAATATGAAGAATTTTTATTTTTTTTTTTTATACATGTTTTTTTTCGGTATCTAAGAACATATTGAGTCTCTTATATATCCAGCTTGGAATATTGTAGGACTGCTTGGAATATTGCAGGAATATTCCAGAAATATTGCGAATATTGTATATATTGCCAATATTCCCAACATTGCTGCAATATCCCAAGCTGTGTGGGGAGTTTCCTGGTTTGGTTACCGAATGGAAAAGTTTTAAATATCGTTTCTCAACCCGAGTAATGAAATTGTTTTTCTAAATTCTATTTAAAAAATAAAGACATCATTAAATGTTCTCAGATGCCTCAAACAAATTTGTTAAGATATACCTTACAATTTTATTATTTGAGTTCTTTCTCTTGAATGTTTTCATTCTTTAAAACCCCTGGAAAATTAACTAAGATTATATTATTTATCTTAAAATTTTAAATAAGTTATTAAATTAGTCCCTATTTGTATTTTACAGATCCCCTCGGGATTTATGAAAATCGACCTGAAGAAATGAAATTTCATTGTCCTAATTGTAGACAACAATTCACATCATCTACTGATTTAAGCGAACATAGTGTTTTAAAATGCGATCCATCCAGGCCTCACGCCTGTCCCCATTGCTCTTTGCGTTTCATTGAAAAACATCACCTGAAACGCCATATCAGTCATATTCATAACGATTCAATACAGGAAATCTTTCGTTGTCACAAATGTAATAAAGATTATAAATATAAACATCATTTGACACGACATGTAAATGATGAATGCGGCGTTGACCCAAAATTTCATTGTGATTTTTGCCCTTATCGAACTAAACAGAAAGCAAGCCTCCAAAAGCATACCATACGGAAACATACTTCCTTCCTGTAAACTATAAACTCATTATGTCTGTTTGTGATCTCTGAATAGTTGGCCAACCCTGGCCAAAACTCTCTGAAAAAGAACGAAAAGTATCGTATTAATTTTCTATTTATAAGAATTTGAATTGAAATATTATCAAATAATTAGTATAATATTTATATTTTATTTGTTTATATGTCAAGTGTGTAATTTTAATTTAAAAAAAAAAGAACGATGTTCTAATATGTATTTTTTTTTTATGTTTAAAGTACATAGAATGCAAATAGGTATTGAGACTTTCCATTTACTTGCTGTGTTATTTGATATTTTGCCATCAATAAAAAATTTGTAATCTTGAAATTTTATTTAAACTAAAGTTGTTAATGAAATGAAATTATTAATAATAAAGATTTCGGATCAAAATTCGTTATTTTCATCTTATTAAGGATCAATCTTCACCGACCTTCAGCATGTATGTCACAACTATTATTACTATTATTATTATTATTATTTTTTTTTTTTTTTTTTTTTTTTTTTTTGAATGGGTGCATAAAGTCCGAAGACCTATAATGACCAGTGGTCACATGCAGCCAGGAAGAATTTATTTAAAAGAAATTATATGAGTTATTTTTCTTTAAAGCGACTGGAAAATTAATTATTTTTTATTACAACGCTTTTATTAACTTGCTTTCCTGTTTTTCCGACAAATTTGCAAATCGAAATTTCGACCATTTCTACTTAAGCTAGAGCTTTGAAATTTTATACACGTATGTAACTCCCGTGACAATGCAATATTTGATGTGTCTCATCTTTGTAGGTGAATTAATTACAAAATGGCGGCCGATTAAAAAAGTGGGGGTAAAACTTTATAATCAAAATTTCTCCTATTTATAATTAATTTAGAGTTTTGAGCATTGACAGAGGTGTTAAATAGACTTTACTCTACAAAATGTGCTATTCAAAATAATTAAAAATTAATTAAATTGAGATTAGCGGCCAATTAATCACATTTCCATTGTTCGGTCCGACAAAGTTAGCGATTGAAATTACGACCAGTTCTAGTTAATCTAGAACTTTGAAATTTTATACACATATGTAACTCCCGTGACAATGCAATATTTGATGTGTCTCATCTTTGTAGGTCAATTAATTTCGGCCTATCACAAAAAGAGGGGTGAAATTTATAATCAAAAATTTCTCTTCTTTTAAAATACAAATTGTCTTATTGTATCGTGTATATGTATATAACTCATACGTATTAATATTTTATTACAAAAACTAAAAAGAGTTAAATAAAATAATATAAAAAAAAATTTAAAAACAACGCTTTTATAAATGTACTAAAAAGAGAAAATAATTATATATATAATAATTTCTTTAAAATTATATTAAAAATTAATATATGTTACTAAAACTAAAAGCGTTGGGCGCGCAAATTAACAATCTCTTGCAATTTGCATTGCAGAGGATCAACTAACCTTAATTCACCCCATACTTGAATCAAAAAATAAAAATAAAATAAAATAATCTAACTAAAACATTTGAGTCACTTCAAACTGTTTTGCCTAACTACCCGCCAAGTCTATGGTATTAAAATGTATTCATAAAACATATAATAGGCCTATTTATACAATTAAAATTTGCAAATCCCGCGCCCAACGCTTTTAGTTTTAGTAACATATATTAATTTTTAATATAATTTTAAAGAAATTATTATATATATAATTATTTTCTCTTTTTAGTACATTTATAAAAGCGTTGTTTTTAAATTTTTTTTATATTATTTTTATTTGCAATAACTAAATTTTTAAATTTTTTTACATTCTCTTACCTCAATGTTAATATACATATATAGAAAGTATTGTATTCATATCAAAAATTCAATGTGAGATTTTGATGGATATACGTTTTTAGGCCCCCTGAATCCAAAAACATGGTTTTCGCGACATGTCATGAAGGAATTGATCCAGGAGGTTGAAATTTTATATTTAAGCAGGACACCCACCTAGGGCGTGAAAATAACCTTTTGATCAAAATCGGCAAAAAAGTACTAGTACTTTACTGATCTACTTTTTCTGTTTTTTTTTTTTCGATTTTCTCAAAATTAGCTCCAACGTTTTTGATTAAAATTCAAAAATCAATTATTTTTTAGGTACTCTTTTAAATGCATATTCTCATTTTGCTATTGAAATCTTCTGACGATCACTTTTCTCTTGTACTTCATAGGAGAGATAGGAGAAATGGTTGCTAGGGTAAAAAAATATAAATATTTTCCCATACTTATAAATTTCACATCTTGAAATTACTGTCGGAAACTAAATATATTTTATTTATTTATTGAATTCGTACCCTTCCCTTCTCGGGTTTAGGGTCAGCTATATACAATTTAATTACAATTTTTTTTTTTTTTTTTTTTAAGTAGACACAAAAACCAATTTACAAATATCTCACTTGACTGAAATAGAGAGTTCGTCTTTCATCACTCTTTCCCATTTAGTCCAAAGTTCACACATATTCTTCACTGGTCCTTGTCTTAATAATTTTTTCCACTTGTCTTGTAGCAGTAGTTCGTCTGTCCACCTCCTTTCCTTGTCTGTAAGTCTCTTCTTTAGTCCAGTACACTAATATATGGAGTACATTTTCTTTTCCCTTATTACATAGTCTACAGTCTCTCCAGCCCCCGTTGCCACATCTCATTTTAGCCCATGTTGTCCTTTCCTGTTTTTTAATGTCTGTCCTGTCCAAGTAAGCTTCTCTAACAGGTCTGTTCTTTATGTCTTTGTAGTATTCACAGTACGTTGATCTGTCTGTCTTTCCAATAATTCTGTATGTCTTGTTCTTCGATTCTCGATAAAATATCCGTCATAGTCTTCATAGTGTCTTCGCTGTTTTCTTCTATTTTCTGTATAAGGTCCGGTCGTCCTGCGTCTTGAGCTGTTTTCATCAGAAGATTTCCCCATCTTGTTGGTGTTTGGTTTTTTATCCCTCTAAATATTTCTTTGAGACATATCTTGGGCCATCTTCCTTCTTCCATTTTCATAATTGTTAAAATATATTTAAATATTTTTTGGACCGCCGTTATGTTTATTTTGTTTCTTCCGGTCTCCATTCTTATAATTTGGTGTGTTTTTCTCTAGGCCTTCGCTCATCTTAATATATCTATTCTGTACTCTTTCTATTTTCTCTATGTTTCCGGTCCCGAAAATTTCACTGCCGTATAACATACTCGGAAGTATTATGTTGTCCATTGGAAACTAAATATATCTCGACACAAAAAATCTGGTGGGACAAGCACAGAACACAACTTTCGATTACCGAAGGTAAGAGAAAGTTGTGTGCTGTGCGTCAGCACACCAGATTTTTTTTATTTCTAAACAGCCTAAATAAGTTTTTAAATTAAATCTAGTCTATATTTGTATTTTACAGATCCTCACGGGGTTTTTGATGACCTAATGACCATGCCTGAAAATCGACTTGAAGAAATTAAATTACATTGTCCTAAATGTCGACTAGAATTCACTACACCTACTGATTTAAGAGAACATATGCTTTCAAAATGTACCCCTTCGGATAAGCCCTTTGCCTGCCCTTATTGCCCTACGCGTTTCACTGAGAAACACTGCGTGAAACGCCATATCAATTCTATTCATAACGACTCCATACAGGAAATTTTTCGTTGTCACAAATGTAATAAAGATTATAAATATAAACGTAATTTGATTCAACATTTAAGAGATGAATGCGGTGTCGAGCCAAAATTTCATTGTAATTTTTGCCCTTATCGCTGTAAACAGAAAGCAAGCCTAACAGCGCATATCAAACGTAAACATTCCAATTAAGTATTTAATTTTTTGTACTAAATCAGTGGCGCATTGACTTCCATTAAACAAAATACAAAGAAGTTTTTACTTTTTTTTTTTATTTGTTTAAGATATTTTTTCAGCATTTGAGTACATATTGAGTCTCTTATAGTTTCATGGTTTGGTTACCAAATAAAAAAAAATTATTATACCTTTTTCCAATCTTTTCTTAAATTTTATTTAAACAAATTCTTTATGAAATGAACATTATAGCAAGAAAGATTTTGGACCAAAATTCGTTATTTCCACTTTGTCCACGATGTTTCGGTGATCAATCGTCATCCATCTTCAGCATGTACGTTACAATTTTATTATTTGAGTTCTTTCTCTTCTTGGATTTTTTCATTCTTTAGAGCCACTGGCAAATTAACAAATATTAATTTATTTATTTAAAATAACTAAATTTTTAGTTAAATTATATATCTCAAAATGCTAAATAAGTTATTAAATTAAGTCTCTTATTTGTATTTTACAGATCCTCTCGCGATTTATGATGAATTAATGTCCTTCACGGAAAATCGACCTGAAGAAATGCAATTTCGTTGTCCTAAATGTAGACTCCAATTCACATCATCTATTGATTTAAGCGAACATATAGTTTTAAAATGTGATTTCACTAGGCCCTACCCCTGTCCACATTGTCCTTTGCGTTTCATTGAGAAACATCACCTGAAACGCCATATCAGTCATATTCATAACGATTCAATACAGGAAATCTTTCGTTGTCCTAAATGTAATAGAGATTATAAATATAAATATAGTTTGAATCAACATCTAAAGGATGAATGCGGCGTTGAGCCTAAATTTCATTGCAATTTTTGCCCTTATCGATGTAAACAAAAATCATGCCTCACAGCGCATATCAAACGTAAACATTCCAAATAAGTATTTAAAATTCGCTCCAACGATTTTGATTAAAATATAAAATATCAATTATTTTTTAGAATCTCTTTAAAATGTATATTCTCATTTTGCCCTTCAAATATTTTAAAGCACACTATAGCCTTCTACTTCATAGGAAAGATAGGAGCGGATAGGAGAAATGGTTACCATGGAAACAATATATAAATATTTTTCAATGTTTATAAATTTTACATCTTGAATTCTAATATATCGGCGGATACAAATCCCCTGAGATTTAAAAAAAAAATACTTTTTTTCGAAAAAAAAAAATGTATTTTTAGTGTAAAATTTAGTACTTGAAAATTTGATTTGTATTATATTCTGGCAAACAAGTACAGAATGCGCCTTTAAATTACTGAAATTAAGAAAAAATTATGTGCCGTGCGACAAGTCACTCCATATTACCCCCCCCCCGCCCCCCGAGAAACACCTCTGGATCCGCCACTGATCTCGACACAAAAAATCTGGTGTAACTAGTACAGAATACCTTTGGTAAAAGAAAGTTGTTTGCGACCCGAGCAATGAAATTCTCTTTCTAAATTATATTAAAAAAATAATAACAGGGTTATTAAATGCCTTAAAAAAATTTTGTATTTTTACAAAGTTAACTTATTTTTTAGTCACATGATTGAATTAACAAATACATTAATTTTGTCGATTCACAATTCATGTTTGAATTTGCATGTTTCTGTTTTAAAAGTGGCGTTATTTTTATTTTTATATTACTCTTCTATTTATAATGTTAAAGTTTAATTTAAAAATGTTACAATAATATTCATATTTGCTTGTATTTGATTGTGTAACCATCGTTATTTTAATTTAAAAAAAAGGTGTTTGAATATGTATTTTTTATACAAATTAATAAAATAAAGGAAGCAAATAGAAGTGACTTTCTATTCATTCACTTGCTGTGATGACAAAACTATTATTGAGGAGGCAACTCGCTAAGCTGGTTAAGCTGCGGATTACGGATCTGAAATTTCAAAACAACTCGTGTTCAAGTTCAGTTTGCCGCAAATAATTCAACATTGCGGTAGTCAAGGGTAGAAAATCGCACCCTGCAGACACAAAGGGCCCAATTTGAGGTGGCCGGGAGGGTGACTCTGACTTGATTAATCCGAGACCAGCCGAGAAATGTGGGCCGGGGTTCTGGGAAGGAGCGATGCCTCATAAAATCCATCCACTATTTTACGATTTTCATTTCTATGTGCATGATAATTGGATGCAAAATTAAGATATTCAATTTTTTTTAAAGAATAAATCAAAATAAAATAATCTTATAATATTTGTATTTTACAGATTCTATCAGGGTATATGAATTTATGACCATCTCTGAAAATCGACGTGAAGGAATATTTTACTGTCCTAAATGTAAACTACAATTCACATCATCTGCTCTTTTAAGACAACATATATTTTTAAAATGTAATACCCCTTCGGATAAGCCCTTTGCCTGTCCGCATTGCCCTTCGCGTTTCCTTCGTATTCAACACATGAAACGTCATATCCGAAATATTCATACCAGCACGTTTCTAAAATTATTTTGTTGTCCTAAATGTAATAGAAATTATAAATATAAAAATCATTTGACAAGACATTTAAAAGATGAATGCGGCGTTGAGCCTAAATTTCATTGTAATTTTTGCCCTTATCGGTGTAAACAGAAATCAAGCCTCAAAGGGCATATCCAACGTAAACATTCATATTAAATGTTTTTATTATTATATAACTTTTGTTTGTAATTGTATTTTTTTTTTTTTTTTTAAATAAACATATTTGTAAATACTTTTTCTTTTTTTTTCCTAGCTTCCATTTCTAATTGATTTTTTTTTTTTTACTTTGTCTATTACACCAACCAACATAAGTGAACATAACGAAAATCAATCACTCTGTATATGCTTTATTTATTTAAATAAATAATAATAAATTACATAAATGAAAATATCTGATATTTTCAATCCAAATAAGAAATTATAATTCCTATATGTACATAAACGGCCGTAAAAAAATTAGGTTCCTCCGGGATTCGAACCCCAGATTTTTTGATTTGAACTCAGCATGCCCACAAATGCCCTAGGTTCGCCAACCCGAATTTAGGTTTTTAACAAACACTCTGCTTCATTACTACTATACTCAGGGGCGTATATAAGGGGGGGGGGGGGGGCGAGTGGGCCTGAGCCCACGCCTCTGAAATTTTTTAAATCTATATACATAAATACGGGCATTTGGCCAAAATCTATATTTTTATGGCCAATATCTACATTTTTGTTTGAAAAAGTGCGTCGCATAATTAAAAGTAGAGAAAGGTAGATTTATAGCTGGATAAATTTATTAGAAAACAGGATGAATTAAAATAAAAATTAAAAGTAGTAAAAAATATGTAATATAGCATTTTGTTTAATAAAACTTTTGTCTCGGGGCTCAGGTACATCCGGTATTTTGAAATATTTTTGTACATGGAGGAGGGGGTTATATAAAAATGAGTCCCCCCCCCCCCGAAAAATTTTATATACGCCCGTGACTATATTAAAAACAAATTTGATTTAAAATCTTTATTTCTATAATTATTGTAAATATGTAATAATAAAAGAAAGAATCTGTAATAATTATCCTGTTTGTATTTTGCAGATTCTATGAAGATATTTGAGTCCATGACCTTGTCTCAAAACGCTCATAATGGATTAAAATTTCAATGTCACAAATGTTTGCAACTATTCACGTTACACTCAAATTTAAAACAACATATAAAATTTAATAAATGTGATGGTTACCTGTCGAAGCCCTATGGCTGTCCACAGTGTCCTGCTCGTTTCACTCATATTACATATGCGAAACGTCATATCAGGAATACACATTTAAGATCACAATTATTTTGTTGTCATAAATGTAATAGGAATTATAAATATAAAAGTGATTTGAATCGTCATTTAAATGATGAATGCGGCGTTGAGCCTAAATTTCATTGTAATTTTTGCCCTTATCGCTGTAAACAGAAATCAAGCCTCAAAGGGCATATTCAACGTAAACATTCTTATTATGGAAATTTTTAATTATTTGTATTAATTATTTATTATCAAAATGTAAATACTGTACAACGTTTCGACGGGTTTGTGGCTACTACGTTATTATAATTGTTAATCTCTTTTTTTTTAATAATAAAAATATTTGTACATACTTTCTTTTTCTTTCCTAATTTCCATTTCTATTTATTGCAATAATAAGGTAAAAGAAAGTACATAAATATTTTTTTTTTTTACTTTCTCTATGACACTAAGTGAACCTAACGAAAATCAATCACTATGTATATCCTATATTTATTTAAATAAATAACTATAAAATATATTATTAATATATTTTCCAATTAATTATAATTTGTACTAAAGGCCTGCCACGAGCGTTTTTTGGGGGTTCAAACACCTCCCATGTAATCCAAGCCATTATTTAAGCTCTAGAATAAATTACGTTAGCAATTTTGCAATTGTATTATATTTTATTAAAAAGGTTTAGTATCACTAATTTTATCAGTAGATTAGTTGAATCTTTCTAATCATCTAAATTATTGTAATATACTGTATTTCCTGTAGCAATTTTTTTAAATATATACCGTATTTTGAAATTTGATTTATTTCATTAGATATGGCTCATTAAATCCAAAGAAAAAAAAATTTTTTTAAGCATACTCTATGAATTCCTATTTCTATATTGTAAGATTTTAAGTGGTGAATTGCAAACGAATGTTTTTTTTTTTTGTTCTTCTTAAACGGCATATATTTCCCTAGTGTAAAGGACTGACACATCAAAATACGATTAAAAATGTTTCGTTCAAGCAGAGAATTTTATTCCAATTTTCCAAATGATCAACACACACATACACCACTGGTTCATGGCATGAACATGTACAGCAACTAATTTTGAAAATCGATAGGATGTAATTCCCTAGTTTGTACTACGAGTACGAGTAGAATACAAAAAATACATTTTTTTTTTTTTTTTACAGTTATGTAAATTAAAACAAAACAAAAAAACACAAGCTGATATGTTTCATTATATTATTTATTGGTATAAAAACACTACTCAGTTTACCAGGTATATTCGTATCATTTGTGAAGATGACAAACCAATGCTGAAATACAAGGTGATGTTTTTAAATAATATATTGAAACATATTAGCTTTTTAATTTTTAATTCTGAGTTTTAATGTTGTGTGCAGAATATTATTGGCAGAGGTAATTAAGTGGGAGCAGATTACATTTTTTCTCGCGCAAGCCCAGCGTGAGATAAATATAAAGTAAAAAAACTTTAGCTGCTTTCTCTTAATTATTCTACCAATAATAAATAATTATTAAATTGCACTTGAGAAAATAATTATTTCCGAAGGTACTAACCCATTGGTGTATCCTGTAAAAGTCTACTTCTGTTTAAAGTTACTTTAGCAAGTGTGTTCACTTTCGCTATTAAAAAAAAAATATGTAGCATTCATTCTAAATTTTCATAATTAAAATCTAATGGGTGTACTCGTTAGCTTAATGGGAATTTTGGGAGCGGCATTTTTTCACTCATTCAGTCTTTAAAAGATACACGTGCGAAAATAAAGAATATTTTCAAGATATTAATTGTTTTTTTCTTTTTCTTTTTTGGTTTTCAGTTTCGTTTAATCAGGCCTCTCTGGATCTTTCGACAAATGAGAACTCTTGCCTTCCAGAACGAGTCTTTTGCCCCCATTGTGGTTTTTCATGTATTTATAAAAATACCCTACAAAGACACCTTCGTAAAAAGCACATGACTTCGAAACACGGCATCTATAAGTGTACGCAATGCAATCGAAGATATAAGACTCAAGCGAATCTGAATCGACATCTACGATACGAGTGTGGAGTTGAGCCAAGATTCCATTGTCCATTTTGTCCGTATAGGTCGAAACAAAAGTCAACTTTGAAAACCCATCTATTGTTTAAACATCCTAATAGAAGTGTTGAAATATAATAGGGGTATTCATGATCTTGTATAGGCCTATACGACGTCCTATCGTCTTAAAAGTCTAAGAAGACTAAAATTCTTGGCGTCTAATTTACCCAGGGTGTATTGGTGACCAAATGTTACAGTAGGGGTATTCATCATCTTGTATATACGACGTCCTATCGTCTTAAAAGTCTCCTATGTCTTATTTGAGTATACGATATACGACATTTACCTCTCGTATTGCTAAATAGTACATACGACGGCCACAGGTCTGTTATATCGGTGTCGTATGTTGTAAACCAATTTCCGCCATTAGAAATGTCAAAGTTTTTCTAACCTAAAAAGTGTTTGTGTTTTGTTTTCAAGTGTTTAGTGTGTTGTTTTGTTTGTTTCTCTTATTTATTTATTTAAAAATAAAAATGAATGAGATATGTGATACAATTTTAAAAAGAAAAAGACTTTTAGTAGGTTATGAATGTTGTTCGATCTCAACGATAGTCATCAAATACGACAAAGGACAAATTTATTTTTGGTCCGTTCGTTAACTTTTGTGCTAAACTGTTTACGATTTTGGAAATTTACGACAAAACGCAAGATCATGAATACCCCTAATATCTATGTGATAATTGACCAATGATATAATTTAAAGTAATGAAAAAATTTTGGAAAGGTCACATCTGGATTCTAAATTGACTCAAAAATTATTCAGTTAAATACAAAAAGACCTGAAATTTTAAAGAAATATTACGCTCGTTTTTCGGAAAAAATTCAGGCCAACCAAATTATTTCGACGATTCGAAGACTTCTTTCCTCAGAAGTCGAATATTATATTACTATAGTACTATTTTTATATTGTAGATTTTATCAAAATAGTTGACATTGTCTTAAAATGCTCATAAAGAAATGAAATTTCATTTTCATATTTAAAATATAAAACAGGATATAAATCCTGTCAATTTGAGAAGTTCACAAAAAAAAAAAAAAAAAAAAAAAAAAAAAAAAAAAAAACTAAACGATATAAAAATGTATAGTCTACATATCGTATAGAAATAAAATTTACTGATTTTCCAAATAAAATTCGGTATATTTTTATATCCTTCCTTATATTTTAATCATTTTATGGACACTACTCATTTACACTTTTCAGTGTGTTCAATGTGATCGAAGATACAAGAACAAAGATCAACTGTTTCGACAGTTACGATACAAATGTGGAGTAGAGTCTAAATTCCATTGTCCAATATGCTCGTTTCCCACGAAACATAAGTCATCTTTGAAAACACATTTATTGTGAAAGCATCCTAATAGAAATGTTAAAATATAATATCCATATTATATAACCTATGTGATAATTGACTGGGGCAAAGTAACTTAAAATTTCTGGACATATCACTCTTCGGTTCTTAATTGACTCTAAAATTTTATTCAGATATTTTTATATATAGTATGCCCGCCATTTTTTTTTTTTTTAAATATTTTTTGTAAATATATTAGTCATTTCAGAGACACTCGATACGCACAGTATGTTATGTTATGCTAACACACGTACCAAAAAATGACAAAAATACACATTTTACATATCGTTTAATTTTTAGCAGCACCATCTGTTGGCATACATAGAATCTAATTTTGAAAATTGGTGGAATGAAATTCTCTTGTTTTCTAAGTAAATTATTTCCATTTTTTCAGTCATTTAACAATAATGTGTCAGTCCTTTAAGTACTTGTATTAACTGTAACACTGATCTATCATTTAAGAGTTAAATGGGTCCACCTAATCGAATTTTCTTCCTGTAGATTAACGCGTCTTGCCAAAGCATTTCAATTCCTCTCAGAGTATCTTATTTTATCATTCCTTGATTTATCTTTTAATAAGAATAAAAAAAATAATTATAATAATTATTGTGACTGATTTGTTGAGACAATATATATATCTCGAAACATTTCCTAAATCAAGAAACATATTTATGCTTTTTATTTGGCTGGGCTGAACCTACTCTATTAGAATAATTTATTTTAAAATGCGTTTTTTATTTCATATTTTTATATTACTGTTCAAAATTAATTAAAATACATTTTTGGAACCAAGTTCTTTTACTCTGCTTACGGTAGGGTGAATTGGCGGAAAACGTCACCTAACAAAAAAGCGTTACACCGCCCGAGTGCGGCGGGGAAAAGCGCGAGGTTAGCCGAAGGGGAGGGGGGGGTTGCCTGGCCTCGCCAAGGAAGCCCACTGGCTCTAGAGAATTCTGTCTTTCTTTCTGCCTCTATATTAAATTATATTCGTTGTTGAAGAAAAAGCGTGAGGATCTTCGTGCCTGGCCCATTTGCTTTAAAAAGTTTTTGTTAGTCAAGGGCGCTTCGACTGCCAAGGCCATATTAGCGTAAAAGTTTTTATTCTTTGACATTTTTTCGAAAACAATAGTTTTTGAAACAATCATCAGAGAAAAAAGACAATTTTTGCTAATTTTGAAAAAAAAAAAAATAAATAAAATAAAATCTTACAAGTGTCAATGAAAAAATAATGTAAGTATAAGCAAATGAATAATTGTTACACAAATTGCATACCATTTGGTATCCAAATAATTTAAATAAATATTCATCGAACTGCCTGGGATACCTTGGCTTTAAGATTCAATAATGGCAATGCCATATGTCAATTTGACGGCCACTGGGGAGGGGGAGGGCGATATTGCTTATTTAATTATTACAATTCACAAGCTATTAATTCTGGAGAAGAAATTAATCTCATTTTTTTTCTTTTTTGGTTTTTAGTTTCGTTTAATCAATTCTCTCTGGATCATTCAACCAATCAAAACTCTTTTATTCCGGAACGATACTTTTGCTCACGTTGTAAATATTCATGTATTAATAAATACAATCTACGAAGACACATCCAAAACGTGCACTTGACTCCGAAGGATGCCAACAAAACCTTTCAGTGTACGCAATGCGATCGAAGATACAAGAACAAAGATCAACTGATTCGACATCTACGATACGAGTGTGGAGTGGACCCTCAATTCCAATGTCCAATTTGCTCCTTACGGATTAAACATAAGTCAACTTTGAAAAAACATTTATTGAAACAACATCCTAATAGAAGAGTTGAAATATAATATCTATGTATTGACATGTGAATATTGTTCCCAGATATCTTTTAAATTAACCAAAAAAAATTTGGAGAGATCACCCCTTGATTCTAAATTGTCTCAAAAATAACTCAACGAAAAAAATAAAACAATATCAATATATATAAATTAATAAAAGAAATAAATTAAAGTGAAATAATTGTACTATTTTTATATTACGATTCTCTCTAGATGAGTCCATGGCCAAGCTCATACAGAAATGAAATTTCAATGTCATAAATTGTCGTATTTAAACAAAATAAATATCTTGTAAATTGTCAAAATTATTTACGAATAATGCTATAATTGTATATATCAATATATATAAAAATGAAATGGGAAAAATGTATTTATGTATGTACAATATATTTATATGTATAAAATCCATAATTTTCAATAAATCTAATTCAAATCAAGTACACATTTAGTACATGGATTTGGGAGTAATTTAGTAATAAACTGATTCTCTTAAATTTTGTGGAAAATTAATTATAATCAAATTTTTTCATTATGGGAACAACAAATCTACAAATTGACTTGGAAATTAGAGAGGCATTTAGTAGCTCTGTGACCAGCTTTGTAGGTATTCAATAGGATTGTGGGCCGGGCTTCGCAAAAACAGAATAGAGCACGTATTGCAATTTTTAACTAAACTAAATATATCCAGCATTCTCTCACTGTAAGAGTTGGTAATTATATTCAAGAAAGAAGAAATGTACGATTTAATAAATCAGATATTTAAAAATAAATTTTTTTTTTAATTTTGCATTGCAACAAGAACTATTCTAAATTGCCAGCAAACTTGGCCGCCAAATGCGCGCAGCCCCTAGCTAGTCGGAAAGCCCCCAGAGGCGGGCTTTGCGACTAGTACCGTATATAAAATTCTCTGATTTCGGGATATTTTTATATCCTTCCTTATATTCCACTGAAATCAGGGACACTAATCATTATTTAAATATCATATAAATGTGAGGCATATTTATTTATACCATTTGACATCCAAATGAATTTAATATATATTCATCTGACTGCCTTTAAGATTATCAATATTGACTTTTGTCAACTAATATCTCGGCTTGGGGTGGTGGGAGTATTGTTCATTTAGAGTTTGTTTTTTAATAGAATTCACAACCTTTCGACTCACTATTTCTGCAATATAAATTAATCTCTTTTTTTTCCTTTTTTTTGTTTGTTTCTAGTTTCGTTTAATCAATTCTATCTGGATCAATCGACCAATCAGAACATTTCACTCACTGAACGTTTCTTTTGCCCCTCTTGTAATTATTCATGTTTTAATAAATACAACCTACGAAGACACATCAGTAGCGTACACTTGACTGCGAAAAAGGCGAGCAACACCCATCAGTGTGAGAAATGCTTTCGAAGATACAAGTTCAAACGCCATCTACTTGAACATTTACGAGACGAATGTGGAGTTGAGCCTAAATTCCAATGTCCAGTCTGTCCGCATCGGACGAAAAAAAAGTCTAATTTGAAAACACATTTTTTGAGACAGCATCCAAATATAAACCCCTCGATTCTAAATTAACTTGAAAATTATTCAGTTAAAATAAAAAATATACCTGAAATTTTTTAAAAAAATAGAGAATTTTACCAAAAGATAGCGCTGTTGAAAAAAAAAAAAACCTTTCCTAATATCTATCTAAACTTCGGTATATTTTTGATATCCATCCTTTATTTTAATCTTTTCCAAATGTGTTAGTCTTTTTATGAACACTTGTTAAGTATAGTATGTTATGCTTTGCAAAAAAAAAAAAAAAAAATAAAATAAAAAAAAAATAAATAAATACACATTTTACATATATTTCACTTTTTTAGCAGCACCATCTATTGGCGTACCTAGTAACTAATTTTGAAAATTGGTGTGATGAAATTCACTTGTTTTCCAAGTTTGCATTTTTTTTCATTCGTTTTGCTGTAATGTTTCAGTCTTTTAAATTATTGTATTTTCGCATTCCACTTGAAAAGATTTGAATTCTCTTTTCTTCCTGTAGATTATTGCAACTGATTCTCTTGTCTTATTTCATGTTTTTTTCTTCTACAGTATTATTAATATAATATTATTTAGTATAAGAATAAAAAAATAAATATAATTATATTATTCTATTAGCTAATATCATAACAGGGTATTTTTTGTATATTAGTAAATTGCATGAGTTTTTCTAAAATTTTTAATTTCAGTTTTGTTTGAAGGGTGAGGAATTTTTTTTTTTTTGTTAGCACCTCTCCTTGAGAGGCTCTGTCAAAGATATGTAACTTATGACTTTTAATAAATTTAAGAAAAAACAACAAAAAATTTTTTTTTCTCATTTCTCCATCTTTTTTTTTTAATGTACGATTCATCAAATAATTTAAAAATAAATATTCGAATCCGTGTTGTTTTAAGCTATTCAGACTTCGGTTTGTTTAAAAAGTAATTTAAATATTTTTCATTTTTTTTTTCAAGTCTTATCGGCATCTTAGGCCATTTAACGTTACTCACTATTTAAATGCGATATACAAATATGTGAGGGATATTTATTTATATCATTTAGTATCCAAATAATTTAAATTAATATTCATGGGATCCCGGGCCTATTGGCTTTAAGATTAACGGGAGGGGGGGGGGGTATTGCTCCTTTGATTATTACAATTCACAATTTCTGCAGAAGAAATTAATCTTTTTTTTTTTTTTTTTTTTTTTTTTAGTTTCGGTTAAACAATTCGCTCTGGAACCGTCGACCAATAAGAACACTACCCCCCGGGAGCGATTCTTTTGTCATCAATGTAGTTATTCCTGTTTTAATAAATACAACTTACAAAGACACATCAATAGTTTGCACACGACTTCAAAAGACGCCATCAATTCATTTCTGTGTGATAATTGCGATCGAAGTTACAAGCACAAAGGACTTTTATTGCGACATCTACGATACGAGTGTGGAGTTGAACCTAAATTCAAATGTCCACATTGCCCATTCCGGTCGAAACGAAATTCAAATTTGAAAGCCCATTTATTGAAACGACATCCTAATAGAAAAGTTGAATTATAATATTACGCCCCCCCCCCCCACCCTTTGTTCCGCCATTAGTATGAGTTGAAAGTGCTTATGAGATGCTTTTTTTTTTTTTTTTTTTCAAAATTTATGCTTATTTAACAAGTTTTTATTCAAGATTTTTTATGCTTTTTTAAGCACTTTTTTCCATATTTTTAAGCTTTTTGTCCGTCTTTAGTGATGATTGATTGTTGATTAAAAATTTTTGTTTCTATATTTAGACAATATTATTGTAAATATCTAATAATAAAAGAAAATTCAATTGAAATAATTGTATCATTTTTATATTGCATATTCTAACAAGATAGTTGGACGATGTTATGTATAAAGGAACCAAGCGCCATTATTATCGAAATTGAGAAAAGACCGCTATCTTGTAGAGAAAAAGACCTACCTCTTTATTTATTAATAAATCACACATTACTCTGTGCAGTTTTTTGTATAAAACTAGAAAAAAAGTCATTGTCATTGGTTTGGTTTACAAATGTGCAATTGAAATGCTCCCTATCTCAGATTTAGGTTAATGGCGCTTGGTTTCTTCATGCATGACATAATAAAATCAAAAATCATATACATTCGACATGTTTATATCGTTAAGTTTTGTTAACAGCACGATTTTTTAGCGAACTTAGTAACTAATTTTGAAAATTGTTGAATTCAAATTCTATTGTTTTCTAAGTAGTTTTTTTTTTTCATTCATTTTGCTATAATATATTGTACTTTCATTTATTTGAAACATTGTCCTATCATTTAAGAGTTAAGCACTTCCATCTGTTTATAATTATAAGAATAAATAATTATTATATTTTTTTATATAATATTAAATTTTAAGATAAATGTTCCTTGAAGTTCAGTTTTGTTTGGAGGGCAGAGGGATTTTTTATTTATTAGCACCTTCTCTTATGAGAACCTCTCTGTTCAAAGACAAATGTTTTTAATTTAGACATTGCAATAAATACGTATAAAAAAAAGAACAAAATTTTTTTTCTCATTTTCTCATTTATTTATTATATATATATATATATATATTTTTTTAATCTATGTATGAGAATAATATTAAAATAAATATTCGATTATGCGTTTTTTTAACTATTCATGAGAGACTTCTGTTTCTATGAGTTTAAAAAGTAATTTAAATATTCTTCGTTTTTTTTTAAATCTTCGGCATCTTAGGCCATATAGACTTAAACGATACTCATTATTTAAATACGATATATATGTGAGACATATTTATTTATACCATTTGGTATTCGAAATAATATAAATTAACATTGGATATTCCTGGGCTCCGAACTCCTCCCCTTGGCTCTAAGAGTATCAATATTGACATTTGGACAAGGCTCGTGGCTAATCGGATAAGCTGCGGATTACGAATCTAGAGTTGCTATACAACTCGGGTTCAAATCCCACTGAAACAAATCCCCCCTGAAAATTTTCAAACATTTCCAAGGTCTCCTCGGTCTCTCTGTAATTGGAGTTTTCTTTGTTTGAGATGGGAAAATTAAAAAACAAAAAAAATTTTTTTGACACCTTTAACCTCTCGGGCACGAGGTGGAGGAGACATTCTTCATTTGATTGTAAACAACATTCTCGAGTTTTATTCCAATTCAGAACCTTTCGATTAACTATTTCTGCAGACGAAATTAATCTATTTTTTTTTTTTTTTTTTTTTTTGTTTTTGTTTCTAGTTTCGTTTAATCAATTCTATCTGGATCGTTCGCCCAATCACAACACCTCCTTCCCTGAACGATACTTTTGCCCGCATTGTAGTTTTTCATGTGTTTATAAAAACAACATGCAAAGACATATCAGTAATATGCACTTGACTCCGGAGAACGCCATCAACCCCTATCAGTGTACGCAATGCAATCGAAGATACAAGAGCAAACAGAATCTAATTGAACATTTACGATACGTGTGTGGAATTGAGCCTAAATTCCAATGTCCAATTTGCCCACATCGATCGAAACGAAAGTCAAATTTGAAAATCCATGTAATGGCAAAACATCCTAATATAAAAGTTGAAATATAATATTTATATTGTATATGTGATATTGATAGGTGATATCTTTTAAAGTATTCAAAAAAAAAAATTTGAAGAAATTGTCATATGTACAATTTAAAACAATATAATTCCTGTAAATTGGCAAAATTATTCGAAAAGTACCAAAACAAAAAGGTAAACGATATAAAAATGTAGACATATCGTATAAAAATAATATTATTAAATATAATTCTCTGATTTCCCAAGTATTCTTCGGTGTGTTTTTATATCCTTCCATATATTTTAATCATTTTAGAGACAGTTATTATTTAAGTATGATATAAATGTAAGGCTTTTTTATTTACCATATACCATTTGGTATCCAAATTATTTAAATAAATAATAAATATTCATCTGCCTGGGATCCCTTGGCTTTAAGATTATCAATATTGACTATTGTCAACTATATCTCTCAGCCAGGGAAGGCGTGAGATATTGTTCATCTTATTGTAAATAACATTTTTATTACAATTCAACACCTTTCTACTAATTCTATAGAAGGAATTAATCTCTTTTTTTTTCTATTTTTGTTTCTAGTTTCGATTAATGAATTCTCTCTGGATTGGTCGACCATTCAGAACACCTCCGACCCTGAACGATACTTTTGTCCACATTGTAGTTTTTCATGTGTTTATAAAAAGAGCATAGAAAGACACATCCATAACGTGCATTTGACTACGAAGGACACCAAAACCTTTCAGTGTACGCAATGCGATCGAAGATATAAGCACAAAGATCAACTGGTTCGACATCTACGATACGAGTGTGGAGTTGAGCCTAAGTTCAAATGTCCAATTTGTCCGTTTCGGACGAAACATAATTCAACTTTGAAAACACATATAATGGGACAACATCCTCTTTGAAAAGTTGAAATATAACATCTATATATTTGATAATTGACTTCTCATATCTTTTAAAGTAAATATTGTAAATAAATTCTAAAAGGAAGAAATTCAAGTGAAACACTTGTAGTATTTTTATATTCCCGATTCTAACATGATATTTGAGACCATGAACTTGTTTCAAAACGCTCATAAAGAAATGAAATTTTAATGTCATGAATTTATTTAAAACAATATATAAATCCTGGCAATTCTCAAAATTATTTGGGAAGTTCCCCAAAGATTTTCCTTCTGAAAAAAAAAGATATAAAAATGTATAAATAAAGAAATAAAATTCTCTGATTTCTTACGTATAAAACAATATACTTTTATGTCATTCCATATATTTTAATTTAAAGATACTCGTTAGCATGCTATCCTATACTAACTAACACAAAAAGAATATAAAAAAAATATCATACATTGGACAGGTTCATATCTTTAGTTTAGTTAGTAGCACGAATTTTGAAAATTGGTGGAATAATATTCTCTTCTTTTCCAAGGAGAGTTTTTTCATTCATTTTGATATAATGTACTTATATTTATTCGAAACACTGACCTATCATTTAAGAGTTAAGCACCTTTAACTGTTTATTATTTACTTATAATGATGTAAAATAATTATGATTATTATTATTCTTTTATCTTATGTATATTACTAGATTTTGTGGTAGATGTTCTCTGAATTTCATTTTTGTTTGGAGGGCAGAGGAATTTTTTATTTGTTAGCACCTCTCTCTGTTCAATTATAAATGTTTTTAATTTAGACATTGCAATAAATATAAAAAAAATAGCAAATTTTTTTTTTATTTTCCCATTTATTTCTTTTTGAATGTAAGTATGAGATAATATTAAAATAAATATTCGAGTCCAGGTTGTTTTTATTCAGGAGAGTCTTCGATTTCTGTGAGTTCAATAAGTAATTTAAATATTGTTCATTCCACCAACCTTTAGATTAACTATTTTCTGCATACAAAATTAATCTATTTTTAATTTTTTTTTTTTTTTTTTTTGTTTTGTTTCTAGTTTCGTTTAATCAATTCTATCTGGATCGTTCGACCAATCAGAACACCTCCCTCCCTGAAAGATACTTTTGCCCGCATTGTAGTTTTTCATGTGTTTATAAAAACAGCATGCAAAGACACATCAGTAATATGCACTTGACTCCAAAGGACCTCGTCAGCATCTCTGAATGTGCGCAATGCCATCGGAAATACAAGTATAAAGATCATCTGATTCGACATCTACGATACGAGTGTGGAGTTGAGCCTCAATTCCAATGTCCAATTTGCTCGCATCGGTCGAAACGAAAGGCAAATTTAAAAGCCCATTTATTGGCAAAACATCCTAAAATAAAAGTTGAAATATAATATCTATGTGATATTGACCGAGTCTTCTTTCCTCAGGTGTCTAAATATTGTATATACTCTATGTGTTCAAATATTTATAGGAAAAAAAATTCCTACATGATTTTGCATTCTTAAAAGAATTATACTTACTAAGTCGTTTCAAGAAATTGATTTATCGATGTGTGAGATAAAATCTCTCAAGAGGATGGTTTCTGATTATCAACCATTTATATTGATCTGTTCTTTGTTACTAATTAAACTAACTCTATAAGATTATGTAAATAGTTTACCTGCCAGCAAAAGTTTCACTGTAATGCCAATGCCACATATGACACACATACATTAGATTTTTTAGATGTTATTTCAAACCGATTATAGATTCTTTTTCATGATCTTGTCTTATAAAGAAATCAAATTTGAATAAATAATTTTAAAAATTAATTTAAATATTGTACATTTTTTCAACCTTTCGATTAACTATTTCAACAGAAAAAAATTAATCTATTTTTTTTTTTTTGTTTCTAGTTTCGTTTAATCAATTCTATCTGGATCGTTCGACCAATCAGAACACCTCCCTCCCTGAACGATACTTTTGCCCGCATTGTAGGTTTTCATGTGTTTATAATCAAAACATAAGAAGACACATTCATAACGTGCACTTGATCCCTAAGGACGCCATCAACAACTTTCAGTGTTCGCAATGCGGTCGGAGATACAAGAACAAAGATCAACTGGTTCGACATCTACGATACGAGTGTGGAGTTGAGCCTCAATTCCAATGTCCAATTTGCTCGCATCGATCGAAACGAAAGTCAAATTTGAAAATCCATGTAATGGCAAAACATCCTAATATAAACGTTGAAATATAATATTTATATTGTATATGTGATATTGATAGGTGATATCTTTTAAAGTTTTCTTTCTTCAGGTGTCTAAATATTGTATATTCTTTATATTGGTTCAAATATTTAAAGAAAAAAAAATTCCAACACGATTATTCATTGTTATAATTGATTGCAGTTTCAACAAATTGATTGATCACTGAGTTAAAAAAAATTCATGTTCTCAAAATAATGATTTCTGATTATTAACAATTCATACAGATAAGAGGAGATAGAAGAGGCTCGTGGCTAATCGGATAAGCTAGGGATTACTAATCTAGAGTTGCTATACAACTCGGGTTCAAATCCCACTTGCCAGCAAATTTTTCACTGAAATGCCACATATGGAACACTTATTTTAGGTTTGCCAAACCAATTTTAGGTTCTTTTTTTGCGTTTTTAAAATTCTTAAATGAAATTTAATGTCATAAATGTCCTTAAAACAAAATATAAATCCTGGCAATTGTGGCCTTTAAGTAATAATACTTATTTAATATACCGACCGATCATTTAGATTTAAGCGGCTCCACCTGTTTTTTATTATGAAAATAAAAAATCATTATAATTATTATTATATTGATGAAGTTTTGTGGCTGTAGTCTTAATGGTGATGAAGTCAGGTAAAAAAAACAAGACGATTGCAGCCAAATATTCTTTTATTTAAATTCTCGCCCTCACGGCTGACGTTTCGCTCCGAGGTCTAAGCCATCTTCAGAGCCGGCTGGCATTAATCAATAAAGTGTGGATATTTGCAAAAACAGCGACAACATTCAGCATGGGGTCCGCTCAAAGAAAAATGTTTTTGCAAATATCCACACTTTTTGATTATTGCCAGCCGGCTTTGAAAAAGGCCTGGAACGTCAGCCGTGAATTTAAATAAAAAAATATTTGGCTGCAACTGTCGTGTTTTTTTTCCTAACTTCAATACAATTATTATTATACTAATATTTCATATAGTTTTAAATTTTAAGACAGATGTTCTCTGACTGTAATTTCTGTTCGGAGGTCAGAGGAATTTTTTATTTGTTAGCATCTCTCTGTTCAAAAATAAATGTTTTTAATTTAGACATTGTAATAAATATAAGAAAAAAACAACAAAATTTTTTTTCTCATTATCCATTTTATTTCTTTTTCAATGGATGTATGAGATATTATTAAAATAAATATTCGAATCTGCATTGTTTTTAACTATTCCAGAGCCCCCGGGTCTGGCGTAGTGGTAGCGTGCCTACCTCCTATACCAAACGTCGCGGGTTCGGACCCAGGCAGTCCGATGATTTTATTTAAGCCATTTAGATACCAGATGGCTTAAATAGAAATGCCTGAACCCCAAATTGATATATTAATTACAACGGTTATCGTCAAAGTCTTATATGGCCTAAGTTGCCGAAAAGACTGTGTGAATGTGTGTGTGAGTGTGAGTGTGAATGAGAAAAAGTGTGAATGTTTAAAAAAAAAAAAAAAAAAACTATTCCAGAGAGACCTCTGATTCTATGAGTTTAATTTTTTTTTTTAACACACACTTTTTCGCCCACTCACACACTCATACTCACAGTCTTTTCAGGAACTTGGCCATATAAGACTTTTTACGATAACCGTTATCAATATATCTATTGGGGTCCAGGCATATTTATTTAAGCCATTTAATATCCATCCAAATGGCTTAAATAAAATCATCAGACTGCCTGGGATCCCAACCCGCGACCCTTGGTATGGAAAGCCAGCACGCTATGAACTACACTACGGCCATTCGTGAACACCTTTAATCTCTTGTTTTCTATTACACTTCAAAACTTCGACTAACTGTTGCTGCAGAGGAAATTAATCTTTTTTTTTTCATTTTTGATTTCTAGTTTCGTTTACTCATTACTATTTGGATCGGTCGACTAATCAGAACACCTACTTCTCTGAACGATACTTTTGCCCGCATTGTAGTTTTTCATGTGTTTATAAAAAGAGCATCCGAAGACACATCCATAACTTGCATTTGACTCCAAAAGACGCCATCAAAACCTTTCAGTGTTGGCAATGCAATCGAAGATATAAAAACAAAGATCAACTAGTTCGACATCTACGATACGAGTGTGGAGTTGAGCCTCAATTCCAATGTCCAATTTGCCCTCATCGGTCTAAACTAAAGTCAAATTTGAAAAAACATTTAGTGAATAAACATCCTAATAGAACTGTTGAAATATAATATCTATATATTTGATAATCGATGATATCTTTTAAAATAATCAAAAAAAATTTGGAGAGAGCACACCACGATTATAAATTTTCTCAAAAATTATTCACTTAAAAACAAAAAATGAAATTTTAATGAAACAACGCTCGTTTTTAGTAAAAAATTCAGGCAAAACAAATTACTTCGAAGTTTAGAAATCTTCCTTTTTCAGGACTATAATATTATATAGACAAAGGTTCAGATATAAAAAGATTTTAAAAATTCTAACAACAATTATGCATAGCCCTACTATGTTGTTTCAATAAATTGAGGATTGATCAATGAGTGAAAAAAACGACGAGTTCTCATGATAATGGTTCCTGATTATAAACCAGTTATATTGATAACACTTTTTTTGTTACTAAATAAATTAACTGCGTAATTTTTTTTTTTTTTTTAACACTCACACTTTTTCCCATACATACACGCGCACACAAAAAACCGATTATACGTGTTTTTTTTTTTTTTTTTTCAATTTTTTCTTTTGTTTTTTATTGTTCATATTGGTTTTAAAATTTTAGTTTCTATACTTGTGCAAATTATTGTAAATAGATAATAGTAAAAGAAAGTAATTAAGTTGTAACAATTGTACTAATTTTAAATTCCAGATTCTAACAAGATATTTGGTCCATGTACTTATCTCAAAACGCACATAAAGAAATGTTTAATTAATTAATGTCATAATTGTACTTCAAACAAAAAATAAATCCTGGGAATTGTGGCCTTTAAGCAGTTCTATTTATTTAAAATACCGACCTATCATTTAAGACTTAAGCGCTTCTTCCTGTTTATTATTATAGGAATAAATAAATAATTATAATTATTATTATACTAATATTTTGAATCTGCGTCATAAAACTCTTCAGTTTCTGTTAGTTTAATAGGCATTTAGAGAAATGCCTGAACCCCCATTATATATATATATATATTACTTACAACGGTTATCGTCAAAGTCTTAAATGGCCTGAGTTGCCGAAAAGACTGTGTGAATGTGTGTGTGAGTGTGAGTGTGAATGAGAAAAAGTGTGAATGTTAAAAAAAAAAAAAAAAAATAGCCATTTAGAATTTAACAATACACCTTATTTAAACATAATATATATATGAGGCATATTTATTTATACCCTTTGGTATCCAAATAATTTAAATTAATATTCATTGATCTTCCTGTGCTCTGAACCCGCCCCCATGGCTCTAAGACTATCAATATTGACATTTGTCAACACCTTTAAATTCTCGGCTGCGGGATAGTGAAGATATTCATTTGATTATAAACAACATTTCGAGTTTGTCTTTTATTACAAATCACAACCTTTCGACTATTTCTGCAGAAGGAATTAATCTCATTTTTTTTTTCTTTTTTTGATTTCTAGTTTCGTTTACTCAATACTATCTGGATCGTTCGACCAATCAGTCTATCTCCGTCCCTGAACGATACTTTTGTCCGCATTGTAGCTTTTCATGTGTTTATAAACACAGCATACGAAGACATATCTGTAACGTGCACATGACACCGAAAGATGCTATCAAAACCTTTCAGTGTTGGAAATGCGGTCGAAGATACAAAAACAAAGATCAACTGGTTCGACATCTACGATACGAGTGTGGAGTTGAGCCTCAATTTCAATGTCCCATCTGCCCACATCGGACGAAACTAAAATCAAATTTGAAAACACATTTAATGAAAAAACATTCTAATAGAAGTGCTGATATATAATATATGTGATAATATGTGATATCTTTTAAAGTAATCTAAAAATGTGGAGAGATCACACCTCTATTTTAAATTGACTTAAAAATTATTCAGTTAAAAACAAAAAAGACCTGAAATAACGCTCGTTTTTAGTAAAAAAAATTGTTGACAAACAAATTATTTTCATGTTTTGAAGTATTCATTTATAGGACTCTAGAATATTATATATACCTAGGCTCGGATATAAAAACAAAAAAATCTTACAAGATTTTGCATTCTTACAACAAATACATAGTATGTTGTTTCAAAAAATTAATTGATCATTGAGTGAAAAAAGTCGAGTTCTTAAGATAATGGTTTCTGATTATTAATCAGTCATATTGATAGCACCTTTTTTTAAATATAAACTATCTCATGAAAGCAAAATATTCACTGGCATGCCACATTCGGTACACATACACTTTTTTATTTTTCCATTAATTTTTGCTTTCCATTGTTCATATTTGATTTAAAATTTTTATTTCTATACTTATGCAAAATTATTTTAAATATATAATAGTAAAAGAAAGAAATTAAAATAAGTTAATTGTAATATTTTTATATTGCAGATTCTATCAAGGTAGTTGACTTCATGACCTTGTCTCAAAACGCTCAAAATGAAATGAAATTTCAATGTGATGAAGGTATTTAAAACAAAATATAAATCCTGTAAATTGTCAAAATTATTTGGGAAGCTCTGCAAAATAAAAAAAACTAAAAAATAAAAATGTATACATATCGTATAGAAATAAAATTCTGATTTCCCAAGTAGTCCAGTTGATATAATGAAAAATAGGGGAGTAATTGGAAAGTATCCGATATTAATTAAATTTTTGCAGGTTATTTGGAGATACTCTAGGAAGTCTAATCCTAGGTTTTTGAGCTCGAGGACCCTGTACTAACTTGCAGAAGGGGGAGGGAGGGCTAAAACCTCAAAATTTTTGGCCTTTTTCAGTTTTTCGCTTATTGTATCTCGCAAAGTAAGCATATTTTGTGGATCAGTGCAATATACAAATTTGATAAGTATGAAATTTGCTAAAATCTGCTTGATAAAACGAATTTGTAGACTTCATTTCTAATTTATACATTTCGAGAAACTTTGTCTAATTTTTATTAGCCGTATCACAATTAATGTTGTGTCTTCAAATTCGTTTTATCAACCAAATTTTAGCAAATTTTAAGCTCTACAACTTTGTATTGTGCTGTTTCACAAAATATGCTATGATATAGGCCTATACGAGATACAGCTGTATATTAAGCGAAAATCTGAAAAAAGCTTAGTTTTTTAGGTTTTTACCCCCATCCTCCCTAGGAGGGGGCCCCCTCCACTTCTCCAAGTTTGCACAGAGTTCTCGAGCTCGAAAACCTAGGATAGACATCCCCCCAAATAACCTGCAAAATGTCATTACCTTCCGAATACTTTCCAGTAAAAAGTGGATATTGACTGGATTAACGTAAAAATCGATATATTTTTTTTTTTATATTCCTTATATTTTAATCATTCTAGAGACACTCATTATTTAGCTTGATAGGGAGACATTTATTTATACCATTTGGTATCCAAATAATTTAAATTAAAAGTCATATTCATAGTTTTTCCTGGGCTCCGAACCCGCGCCCCTTTAAGATTATCAATATTAATATTTGTCAACACCTTTTATCTCTCGGCAACGGGGTGGTAAGGATATTGTTCATTTGATTATAAACAACATTTTGGGTTTTTTTAAATTACAAATCACATTTCCATTATTTCTGCAAAAGAAATTAATCTTTTTTTTTTTTTTTTTTTGTTTCTAGTTTCGTTTAATCAATTCTATCTGGATCGGTCGACCAATCAGAACAACCCCCTTCGGGAACAATTCTTTTGCCCCCATTGTAGTTTATCAAGTGTTTATAAAAAAACCATAAATAGACACATCTTTAAAGTGCACTTGAGTCGCAAGAAAAACTTTCAGTGTGCGCAATGTGATCGAAGTTACAAACACCAAAGGCATCTAATTCGACATCTACGATACGAGTGTGGAGTTGAGCCTAAATTTCAATGTGCAATTTGCCCGTATCGGACGAAACATAAGTCATCTTTGAAAACACATATTTCAACACAACATCGTAATAAAAATTAAAATATAATATCTAATCGGTTATATCTTTTAGACTTTTTTCCTCAGGAATATTATATATAGGCTACACAGGTTCAGATATATTTTAGAGTGGAAACTTTACTAAATGAACTGACTCTACGGGAACCATACAATTATGTAAACCAATTACATGTCAGTACAATTTTCATTCTTCCATATATGGCACATACTTGCAAAACATGCAAATTTTTTTTTTAATATATAAAACTAAAAGAAAGAAATTAAAGTAATTTATTGTACTATTTTTATCTTGCAGATTTTAACAAGATAGTAGAGTCCATAAACTTGTCTCAAAAAGAATAGAAATTTCAATCGCATAA
>JAKCPI010021921.1:0-18245 GCA_023213315.1 Euborellia annulipes | reverse complement strand
TTCATTGGTAATGACAAAAAATGAAATTATCGCCTTTTGATTTATTAACTCTACTCTAGAAGAGCAGATAGAGGTTATTAATAAATCTGAGATCTGCATCTGAGCATGGGGGGGGGCAAATTCCCCTCCCCAGCCCCCCATCCCCCAAGGGCTCTGATTTTTAAAAAATTTTATATTATTCAAAATAAAATATTTCAAAATATATCTACGAGTAATATAAACTATACAAAATTAAACAATTAATTTAATTAAATATCTTTTTGCCAAATTTGAGTACTTTGTAAGCAAATTTTAAAAAATAAGTTTCCCCTTCAGAAAAAGGTTGAAATGAGGTCACTGCATCTGAGAGCATATAAATAATTTTTTATAATAATTGATATCAATATAAATAAATTCATATCTAATTGTCTGGGATCCAAACACGGATTTCCTGTTTTTAAAGTTATCTAGACAATGTCAATCATCAAGCACGGGTTTAAATAATTTAATTTTTCTTTTAAATTTTTAATGATTACAATTTAAATTCTGAGAACACATCTCCTGACAGGTCTAAATAGAACATATTTGAACTAGTATAATTATACCAGGAAAGTTATAATAATTACTCTCATGTAATTGTCCTATTATATATATGAGACATTCTGAGGAAAGTCAAATTTATTTTCATTTGTAAACTAGGTTGACAATTAATTATAAAAAATTTTATTGGTAAAAAGAATTTAAACAGTGGGGAAAAAAATAAAATTTTAAATTATGTAATAAGTTACGAATTGAATATTTGTGAAAACGTTTTGTCTGTTTATTAAATTTTAATTAATAAATAACTCCAGTGTTATTTCAATCTGTCTCCTCTCTCTTGCAAGGAGAGGGATGCGAAGTGACCAATGGGAGGCCTTTTTTTTGGGAAGGTCCGAAGACCTATGATGCCCAATGGTCAGGACTAATAGGGAGGACGAGCCCTTTTGAAATTTTTTTTGGCTGTTCCTTCGTTTGAAAAATTCCACCCAGAAATGTGATTCTGGTACACTTAACTTGTGATTAAAAATAAAAACATTTACAAATTACTGTTAAAATAAATAGGGTAGAGAAAGTAAAAATCTGATGTGACTGGCTCACAGCACGCAACTTTCTCTTTCTTACCTTCGGAAATCGAAAGTTGTGTTCTGTGCTTGTCACTCCAGATGTTTTTGTGTCGGCATATATTTAGTTTCAGCCGATATATTAAAATTCAAGATGTAAAATTGATAAACATGGGAAAATATTTATATTATTTGTTATCATAGCAACCATTTCTCCTATCTTTCCTATGAAATATGTACAAGAGTAAAGTAGTCTTCAAACAAATTTGAGAGCAAAATGAGAATATATATTTTAAAGGCATTTAAAAAAATAATTAATTTTTGAATTTTAATCAAAATCGTTAAATTTCGACAATTTTTTTTTTATTTGACTTGTACATTACGATAGATAGCTCATATTTACATTTGTCTCTTAGAATTTCTGGTGTGGGATTTTATACTTTTAAAATTTTTTTTTTAATAAGTCTATATTATAAAACAATCGTCATAATTGGATCCTGTTAGTGTGTCAAGCGCCAAAAGATTAAAAATTAAAAATAGAGTTAAGGTGCGCGTCTCGAGGTGCTAATTTTGGGACTTTCCAGCGGCCACAATTTTGAAGCTATCGACCTCAAATTTTTTTTAAATTAAAGCTATTTAAAATATCTACAACTTATAGAAGCCCTTTTTTTGATTTTCAAAAAAAAAAAATTTTTTTAGATTAATCTCATTAAATAAAAGATATTTAAAAAAAGGAGCTCTATAAGTTGTAGATAATTAAATTAGTAATCATTGTGTTAAAGAATAATTAATTTTTTGCCTTTAATTAATTAGCTGGAAAGTCTAGAATGAAATGGATCAAGTTGCGTGTATTCTAATGGGGGAACACTAACGCCATCTGGTGCCGCCTCGAGTCAATCGTGTTTTAACGGTTTTCCGAGACGCGCACCTTAAGCACGGAATATTGTTTCAAATTAATAGTATTTTTTATGAAATATGTCCTAGAAAATTTATATTTATTATTAATTGCACAATTGTCAAAAAAATGATATATAATCCAATAAAAACAAAAAAATTTAATGCTAATTTTCTCAAAACTCGGTAGCTGGCGCTTGACACACTAATGCGTAACAGGGTCCAATAATGACGATTGTTTTATAATATATAAAATTTAATTAATTAATATAATTATTTAAAAAAAATTTAAAAAGTCCAAAATCCCACACCAGAAATCCTAAGATACAAATGTAAATATGAGCTATCGTAATGTACAAGTCAAATAAAATAAAAATAGTAGAAATTTATTTATTCTATGTATCAAATTTAATAATACAACGATTATTATATTTTTTTATAAATTCCCTTTTCAGGAGGTGTGATTTAATTTCAAGATACTAAAGGTAAGCTAAGAGTTATTAAAGTAGGATAATTAAATCTCGAAGAGTCTGAGTAAATAAATGATATTTAGGATATTGATTAATCAATAGAAATGTTGCAATGAAGCGATTTCACAAACGTCGAAAATTCGGATGGGTGGTCGGTTGACATTGAAAATTTAATATAGAAAGTAGCCAAGGAAAAAAATTATTGTAAAAAAAAAAAAAAAAAAAAAAAACAATAAGAAAAAATGTTAAGTGATAGGGGAGGAATGTAAATTTTAAAAATCTTTTGTCTGAAAAGTATTTGACAATTTATTTCTACTTTTAGTTTTTTGGAATCCAGTATTCAAACAAAAACCCAGTTGAGTTGAGATTTTCAAAGTTACAAATTGTTTTAGAAAAAATAATTTCAGTTTTTTTCAATTAGAATTTTCGTGATCGTTTGTTTGTCGTCACTGCCCTTGACTTTCATGTTTATAATAATGATATTTATTATGGCGAGGGGGGGGGGGGGGGAGACGTTAAAAAAAAAAGTTTATTTTTAATAAATATTTGTTACATGAAACCCCAATATTTACAATGCGCTCAAATTATATTATTAGCATCACCTTATTTGTGATATGAATTGTAATAGTGATATATGGAACTGCGTTTTGTTTCATGAACTCTTTTTGTCATTAGCATTAAAATATTTTATTTAAATTATAGCCTTAATAGGCTATAGGAAATTTTTTTCAATAAATTGCTAATATTAATTAGCAATTTATTTAAAAAAATATCTCCTCGGATATCAAAAAGTATTTTTTTTTATTTTGAAAAATTCAAAAAAACCACTTCATTTTTTTTTAAGTAAAAACTTCTTTTATTTTTATTTTTATTATTTAAATTTACAAATTTGTGTTCATAAAATTTAAATGTATTCTGAAAGACTATACATACAGAAGCTTGGAGTAATTTATAATTTCCTTGATTAATTATTAATAGGCCTACATAAAATAAATATAGACTGATTTGTACCAGGTACCCGGTATATTATATTATTTTAAGTTTAAATAAAATTTATATTTTATACTTTTATTTTTAGTCTTTTTTTTTTTTTTTTTTTTCTTGCATTCGGTGAGTATGTAAATTAAATTAAAAAATATTTCAAGTTTGCCAAACTTATTAATACTGTATTTTTGGTATATTAACATTAAATAAGAATATTTAAATTTAGAGAGAAATAAATATTTTTTATTAATTTTTCTAAGATATGTTCTCATTTATTGATGAAACTAAATGGATTCTTTGCGACAAGCCTAAAAAAGAAAATCGTATAAGAAATAATTCAGAATATTTATTTCTTTATTGAGTTATTCTTATCCAGAATAAATCGAATTCAATTGAACGAGAATAGATTTGTTATGCAATTCTAGGTCAGGAGGTCCTAAGGACACTCACTCCAATTGAGGACTTGGAAACTAAATTTCAAGAGTGAACAGTTTATCTGGTTTGTCTCTTAAACTATAGTGTAAAAATAACCATATAAGAGAAAAATATTTAATCTGAAAATAAATTATTATAAGTAGACTATAATCACATGTTAGCTGTAAACAAAATTTTTCTGTTTAATTTTTTTTGGGCTGGATGTAATTATAGATTTTAACCGACAGGAGAAAAGGTAAAAAATATTTCGTTTTCCATTGCAGGATTATTAAAAAGATAAAAAAAAATTAGCGAAAGCACGAATATTTTTTCTAAGATTTAATAGAGAAAAAAATTATTTGAAACCAAAAGTAAAAGTGAAGAGAAAGTAAACATAGTGTAGGCTATAACTTAGTTAAATTTAAACCAAAAACTTTATTCTTTTTATTATAATAAAATTAAAAATAATTACAGATAGTATATATTAAAATAAAGAAAGAATGTTTAACACAAATTCCTTTGCATAATGCAAGTTTTTTTTGATTATTTACAAACAGCACTCAACACCTGGATTGTTGCCCCAGAAGGCTCTTGAACGCCCGACGGAAGCCAGCGAGCGATACATGATTTGCTTCTCAATAATAAATATTCCTTTGTAAATTATTTGGAAAAAGCAAATAGCCGAAATGATTTAAATAAAAATAAAAAAAATAAAAGTTTTAGAAAAATATATATTTTTTTAATTGTTCCTTATTTTTTAATATTTTAGTTAGGTGAAGTAAATAATCCTTTATTTTTCCTCACTCGATATAAATCCAGGCATTATTAAAGTGTTAAAAAAAAATTCCTTATATAGGTATGTTAGATTTTGTTTGTCCAACACCTGAAGATACTGATAGAAATGTTTCTAATACGAGGTCTGGGACTCATGACTTTTCAGTCCCTAATGCATTCTGTGACTCGAATCCTCAAGGGCTCAAATGATGAAGGTCCAGAGGCTGGGTAGGGGCGGTTTGGGGTCAAGGGTGGGGAGGGAGTTGATGGAGAGGGCAGCAACAGCAGCGATACTCACGGGTGGCGGGGTAAGCAGGCGCTCTGGTGGCGCCCCATACGGCATTCGCTTGCAACAGCCAGCCTATTCCGATGAACATGAAACATAAGCGCCGAGCGTCAAGCGCACTAGACAATGCCCGGTTGGCCTCATGTCTCTCATGGCTCATGCCAATCGGGCTCTATTTAATTTCCCTAATAAAATGTCGTCAACTGCCAGGCGACCAATCAAAGCCTTTTCCATGAGCTTGAATAAATCCAACTAGGGGACATACAGCTTCTTGGATACAGGACAAGGGAAGAAAGCTAAGATAAGACTCTCACTATATGATTATTCAAACAATATATAGCTCTAATATACTAAATTATGACGAGTAGTTAAAATAAAAAAATTATATAATATGTTAATTTATTAAATTAAAATGCATCTTCTAAAACAAAGAAAAAACTTTAAAATCTAATAATCTTAAATAAAATACCCAATCCTAAGTACAGGCAAAAGAGCCATATTTTTGTGAGTTCCGTCGCTTATAGAAATATTCAATAATCAACAAGGGACAATAGTTTTAAAAATCATCTATTATTGTATTTTAACAAAAAGTGCAGCATACAATTAATTTTAAACTCACACTTTTTAAAACAATGTTCTTCTTATCTATTTACTATTGTACTAAAATTTTATTCGTAAATTGTTATTTTTATAATGCTGTATTAAAATATAATAATTTATAAGTTGAAGAGAAGTTGCTGTTGATGTTATGGAATGGAAAAGAGCAAGTACAGGTGCAGCAAATAAAGAGGGTTTGGATGCCAAATGCCGAAAGGGAAGCATTTCGGGCAAAATTTTATTTGTCCAACCTCAGTTATTGTAGGTTTATAAACTAATTAGGCACAAAGTTGTCATTGTTGTTGTGGCACGAATTTGTGCACATGTATATTTTTTTTATAAAAACAGGCGAGTGTCAATGTTTCGTGAGAGTCTATAAGATATATTGATTATCTTATAGACTCTCACGAAACATTGAGACACTCGCCTGTTTTTATAAAAAAAAATATGTACCACATGTGCCACAACAACAATGACAACTTTGTGCCTAATTAGATTATAAGCCTACAAGGACTGAGGATGGACAAATAAAATTTTGTCCGAAACGTCTCCCTTTCGGATTTGGCATCCAAAGGGTCTCTTTATTTCCTGCTGCTATACTTGCTCTTTTCCATTCTATAATAATTTATGTAAAAAACGAAAAAGAAGACAAAAGATAAATTAGAATTATAAAGCAAAAAAAAGACAACAATTTTTATATAATCAAAAATCAAATATTTTAATAAATTTAAGGCGAGAGGCCTTTATGCATGGACGTAAGTAGGGGGGTGCCGGGGGGGGGGACTCCCCCAGAAAGCTCCCTGCCCCAAGAAAAATTGAGAAAATATGAGGCCCCCCGGAGGATAGCTGGTCCCATGCCCCCCCCCCCAAGCGAGGGTGGAGGTTCCCATGCCCCCCCCAGCCAAATTCTCTAGTTACGCCCATGCCTTTATGAAATTCCTTAAAATATATATCTACAACTTCGATTAATGTATTTTACATTTTCAAACAATTATAGCCTAAAAATGCAAACAAGCTCCTGTGAATTTTAAAGGTCCTGATGAAGGATGTGATTTCGCTCGAAATCTCAGCAATTGAATAAAAAAATTGGATAAAAATTAACTATGTTTGTGTCTAATTTCATCCCTGGCTGCTACTACTCATCGTGTTATTAATATTTTAATAGATATTTTATAATTATAGTTTTAATAATGCTTTTGAATTTTTATCTATTATATGAAGATTATAAAATTATACGTCCATGACCTGTGGCTGAGAGGTAGAGCATTGGTATCAGAACCAAAGGTCAAGGGTTTGCATCCCGTCTCATGGACCTTCATGGGCGTAGCCAGGGGGAGGCAGGGAGGGGCATTTGCCCCCCCTGGCTTGTCCTAAAAATTTAAAAACAAACAAACCAATATATATTTTTCCCATTAGGAATTTTTTTTAACGCCCCAATCCACTACTAATTTAATTTTTTTTTAATCTAAATAAATAATTAATAATCTATGTATATATTAATTGCAAACCCCCTCCCCTCTCGTCCTAACGAGGAGTTAGCCCCCCCCCTAACAAGATGTCTGGCTACGCCTATGTGGACCTTCCATGCCGAAAAAGATCTCAAATGAAATAAAAAAAATTATACTATCTTCTTCTTCTTCTTTCTTCGCCTGATTATTCCCGGGGTGCGGGGTCGACGAAATTAGTCATTCATAAGTTTTTCGAACCGGGAAGGAATAGAACAGGCCGGCCCGCCGCACGGTCTGACGCTTGTTGAAAATATAAAAGGAAGGGACAGATATGTAAAGAACAGGACTGCCAGTCCCAGCTCGGGTAGCTCGTGGTCGCCATCCACGTACCCACAAGATGTGGGCCCCTGAGCATAAAAAAAAAAATATAGGCCTTTACTAAATAAAATATAAAACTTATATTGATACAGTAGAATCCCGATAATTCATATCATCATTTGATATGAATTATCGGGAATACCAATTATCGGAAGTTAAGATAAAAAATTAAAAAATGTATACATTATGTTTATTAAGAAAGATATATGTGTTAAGAAAAAAAAATACTAAAATAAACAAGTTGTATAGTTGAAGAAAAGAAACCAAAAACTCGAGTTCAAAAATCCCGAGGTAAAATTGTTTTTTCCCTTGTCCTTTTTTAGATTTCCTCATGATCATAGATGGCATTAAATTATTATCACAGAATTTTTTAACATAGGAGCTCAATCGTACGAATTAACTAGCTGGAAATACGAATTATAATTTATAAGTGATCTTGAGCATAAAAATAATACAAATTACCGAGAGGACTAAAATGATTGATGTTATACCAGTTATCGAGGTTTTTCTTGGGGACCAGCAAGTTGGTACGAATTAGAGGGAATAATACGAATAATCGGGCTATGAATTAAAGGGATTCCACTGTATACTGTATACAAATTTATGTTATTCGCATGTAGCTATATTTTAAGGTATGGTCGCGTAGCTTCATTAAAAAAATAATAAAAAAAAATCCTAATAAATATTGAGGAAGTCAATTTCATTATATCCTAATAAATATTAAATAAAAAAAAAAATAAAAACTTTTTGCGTTGTTTATACATCCCAAAAAATTTATCATGTCAATTAAAAAGTGACTAATTTAATAATTTTAAATATTATAGCTGTTGCTGTCAAGTTGTCTCAACAAAGTATCTGCGAAATCAGAGATTGGCAGTCAATTTTTTTCTTTAAATATTATATTGGGCCGGCGTTTCGGTCTCAATAGAGGACATCTTCAAGGCCCGATAAGAGTCAAGAAAGTATATAAATATATATTGCATTAGAGTATGTGTAATGATGCTCATCAGGTAAGAGATCTTGCAAAATATGCAAATAATCTTAAAGAAATATACTTTCTCTCTCTATATATTACATATATAGGGCAAGGGAAAGTATGAGGGAAAAGCAGTTTTATACAAATTTTTATTATGATGAAGTTTATTTTATGTAAATTGATTACAAAAAAATTATTATTAATCTTAGGTGAGGACAGATTCAGTCAGTAATAAATTTTTTGAGATTTTATTATCTCATCTTCAGTCCTTAATGAGAAACCTGGTGTGACTGGCGCACAGCACACAACTTTCTCTTCCCTTCGGTAATCGAAAGTTGTGTTCTGTGCTTGTCACACCAGATTTTTTCTGCCGACATGTATTTAGTTTCCGACAGTACAGTAGATTCGATTTTCAAGATGTACAATTTATAAGTATGGCAAAATGTTTATATTTTGTTACCATGGCAACCATTTCTCCTATCTTTTCTATGGAGTACAAGAGTAAAGTGGTCTTCAGAAGATTTAAATGACAAAATTAGAATATACATTTTATTGAGAATCTAAAAAATAATTTATTTTTGAATTAAAAAAAAAAATTGTTGGAGCAAATTTAGAGAAAATTGAAAAAACTGAAAAAGTGCATCAGTAAAGTACTAGTACTTTTTGGTCGATTTTGTTCAAAAGCTTCGTGTCACGTCCCATGGGGGTGCCTAACTTAAATATAAAATTTCAACCTCCTAGTTCTTTTCGTTCTTGAGATATTTTGTTCACAGACAGACACACACTAGGAACCGACCGAATATTCGGTTTCGGTTACGGTTTCGGCCAGTTTCGGCCAAAAATCATGGTTTCGGCCGTAGTTTCGGTTTCGGCCGGCCGAAACTTGAGTCTTAAAAAAAAAAAAGGTAAAATGATACAAAAAAATTTTTGTCTCCCTAAAAAAAAGGTAAAATGATTTTCATGGAGGGGAAAAAATTTCAAAAAAAAAAAATAAATTTTTTTATAGGAAATACAAGATTCGGTTTCGGTTACGGTTTCGGCCGAAACTAAGGTTGAAGCCGAATATTCGGTTTCGGTTTCGGCTGAAAATCTTGTTTCGGTCGGACCCTAACACACACACACACACACACACACACACACACACACACACACCGATACACAGACAGACCATGTCGCGAAAACCACTTTTTTGGATTCAGGATACCTCAAAACGTGAAGATCCATCAAAATCTCGACATCGAATTTTTGACGTGAAACCAATACTTTCTCTCTCTCTATATATTAACATATATATAGAGGTAAAAGAAAGTAAAAATTTGCATAATGTACCTGCATTTTCATAAAGAATACAATTTAAAGTAATCATGATTATTTTAATATTTATTTATTTTACTTTTAAATTTCATATTAAAATATTTATACTTTCATTACTCTTCCCCCCGACTAGGCGCGAAGCCCGCCGAGGGCCGGCGCCGCTGCTAGTAAATATTTATTTTTCTATCTTGAATTTCATATACTATCTTTATAAGTACTAAAATTAGCTTTTCTCTCTCTTTAAAAAATTTTTACAAAAATCTTAATAGTTTATCTTTGTTTTGTTGATAAGAGTGAAAAAGGGGAGTTTTTGTTTTGGTCTTAATTATTCCCACCCTAACTTTTTCTTTCTCATTTTCAGCAAAAAAAAAAAAAAAAAAAAAAAAAAAAAAACCTTAATTCATTCAAGAAGAGAGATAATTAGAAAAGATACAAAAGGGAAATGAATGTTTTTTACTTTCTCTTACCTATGTATATATGTAATATATATATAGAGAGAAAGTATTGGATTCATGTCAAAAAATTCGATGTCGAGATTTTGATGGATCTTCACGTTTTGAGGTCCCCTGAATCCAAAAAAGTGGTTTTCGCGACATGGTCTGTCTGTGGGTGGGTGGGTGGGTGGGTGGGTGGGTGGGTGTGTGGGTGGGTGTGTGTGTGTTCAATTTTAAGCATGAAGGAATTGAGCTATGAGGTTGAAATTTTATATTTAAGTTAAACACCCCCGGGACCGGAAAAAATAAGCTTTTAATCAAAATCGGCCAAAGAGTACTAGTACTTTACTGATGTACTTTTTCAGTTTTTTTCGATTTTCTCAAAATTTGCTCCAACGATTTTTTTTAAATTCAAAAATCAATTATTTTTTAGATGCTCTTTAAAATGTATATTCTCATTTTGCGATTGAAATCTTCTGAAGACCACTTTACTCTTGTGTTTCATAGGAAAGATAAGAAAAATGGTTGCCATGGTAACAAAATATAAATATTTTCCCATACTTATAAATTTTACATCTTGAATTCATATGTTCCGTACTGTCGGGAACTAAATATATGTCGACACAAAAAATCTGGTGTGACAAGCACAGAACACAACTTTTTTTTACATCTTGAAAATCGAATGAACGGTACTGTCGGAAACTAAATACATGTCGACACAAAAAAATCTGGTGAGACAAGCACAGTACACAACTTTCGATTACCGAAGGTAAGAGAAAGTTGTGTGCTGTGCGCCAGTCACACCAGATTTTTTTTTTTAGGGTAACTATATAACTTAAACATGTTATATATTGCCTTTAATTTCGTATATTTTTAATTTAAAAAAATTTAAATTTATATTTTAGAATAGAATATTTATTTATAAGTGTCTATTTTCTTCGTCTGTTTCTGCTAGTATGAGTCTTTAGGCACGACTATGAAAAAAAAATTCAATTTGTCTTGGCCCCAAAACTTGACACGAAGGAAATTTGAAAGTCGCGGGTTAAACTTCCTGGCATACAGAAATATTTTCACTCATCAAAAACTAATAATAAATAGTTTTTTGAGTGAAAATAGACCTGAGCAAGAAAGAAGCCGAGGGTTCAGACCCCCTACGTCAAATACCGTGGGAAATGATCTTTTTTTATGGCGATGGGGGGGTGGGCAATACAGGAAATATTACTGACCACCGACCAAATTTTTATGACCACCAACAAAGCCGACAATTAAGGTGAAGATGTCGCGGTCATTGTTCGTCTCCACGAGTGAAGATCTCAATGACTGGAGATGATTTCATTAAAAGGCAGCCTGGTGGCTTATAAGCTTTACACCGGGGCTATAAACGAACAATTTCAAATCCGCTATTCATTTGGTAATCGTAAAAATCAAGCATTCAGATGCAACAACTCGAATAAACCTTCTTCTTCACTCCTATAAAAAAAAAAATTAAAGCTTTTATGCAAATTTATTTCATATATTATATACTATAAATTTTTTCAAAAAAAAAAAAAAATTCTATTTATATTTTTATGAAGCGAATTGAAAAAATTATTTTTGAGGGAGTAAAAAATTCTTTTGAAATAAAGTTTGATTTTTTTCAGTAGATAATTGGTGAAAGAAAAATGCGGCCAATGTTTATTTAAATATCCGAAACCAGGGCCGGATCTAGAGGGGGGCAGTGGGTGCGTGTGCCCCGGGCGGCAGATATCAGGGGGCGGCAATTAAAGAAAGATATACTAAAAAAGGTAAAATGATATGAATTTTGTATAGAAAATTTTGAGGAGGGGGCGGCAAATTAAATTTTTGCCCTGGTTGTGGTTTGCTCCTAGTTCCGGCCCTGTCCGAAACCAACCAAGGGCGATTGCAAAGGGAAAAAAAGGGGGCTTACCCTCCCTCCCCCCTCCAAGATAAAAAAAAATATTTTTCTTGGAAATTAAATGTTATTTTTAAAATTAATACTTAAAAATTTGATTTGGTAAAAAAGTACAGAATGCAACTTTAATTTACCGAAAGAAAGTTGTGTTGTGCGACCAGTCATATGAGATTATCTCCCCCCCCCCGCCGAAAAACTTCTCTGGATCCGCCCTTGTCTGAAACGGCCTTAGTTAAACCTATCTTCAGAGCTGTTGTTATTATAATTATTGTTGAATTCAGAAATATCGAATCGATGGTCAAAGTATTTATTTTATTTTATTTTTTATTTATTTAAGGTCTTTTTCGGCATTGGAGGCCATTTTTTTTTTTTTTTTTTTGAATGGGTGCATAAGGTCCGAAGACCTATAATGACCAATAGTCACATGCAGCCAGGAAGAAAATAAAAACAAAAGGGAAGCATAAAGGGGAAACTCAACTGCGGGAACTGAGAAGATGCCTGTTGAGGTTAGACTTTAGACCCCGTCTCTATTTATTTCAATTTATTGGTAGCCGATTGAATTGAAAATAAATTTTGGTCAAATGAGACTGGATACGAACCCTTGACCCCAAGCACAAGAAGGGATACTCTAAATGGGGGTATGTATTTTTTTCTTTGAATGCGATAATAATAATGAATGTAATAATAAACATCTCGGCTTTAGCTAAGGCGGAAAAGCTATCTTTTTAAAATTAAATGAAAAAAAAAAACACTTTATACTGTATCAATGGCTAGGAAGAGGGGGGGGGGGGGGTTGATTTTTTTTAGGGACTCTCAGGGAGGAGAGTTAAACCGTAAACTGTCCGCCTCACCCTGGTTACGCCCCTATACTGAATGTATTTTTCTTTCACTAATTAACTCCTGAAAAGAAGACTAGTTTTTTACTTTTTAACCTTTTATTTAAATTGCTTTGTCTGCCTGGACAACATATTACAATAAATTTTAAATTCAAATATAATAAACATCAAGGACTGAATTGCGATCAAATTGGATTCAAATTCCTAAATTCGATCCGATCCATCCATTGAATTTGGATTGAAAACCACCAAATAAGAATTTATAATTTTTTTCAAAAGTTTTTACATACCAGTATATTATTAAATTTAGAACAGCGAGGGCTTCCGGGGACGTTCCTAGATTTAAAAAAAAAAATGATTGACTCATCTGTTTCCTAAAAGAAAAAAAAAAGGTTTCAGCAGAAAAATCCTCCACGACCTCGATTCCCACTCGATTTTGAGTTGGATCGCGATGATTTTTTAGTGGATTTTGCATATCTCTGATTTACACTTAGACTATTCAATAATATAATTTGACTGATTGCAGCATAAGATACATACATCAGTTGGTAAAATTCCCTAAAAGACTTGACGAAATCTTTATATACAATTCTTCATCACACATAGTAATGTGTCTACATTTGTCATCCTTTAAAGGCGCTCCTCCCCCCCCCCCAAAAAAAAAAAAATCTCAAAAATATATTTTTTGCAAAAATAAAATTTTAAATACTTATAACATAGGCCTATATATTTTAAAATTGATTAGATAATTATTCAAATGAACGTCAAAATTAACCATCTCTCCGAACTTTCTGATTTAATGGCAATTCTGACAAAATTTTCTGGCAAAATCTTTTTAATTTTTTTTTTTTTTTTTTATTAATCTCCATTATCAATAATTTTGTAATAACGCTTGGATTGTTCCAAACTATAAAAGTTTTTCAAAATGACCGGCCTTCTTGAAAATGTCTCAAAATATTTTAAACCTTTTTTATCTCAAATTAATTAATTAATTAATTCCAAATACTCTCTTTTTTTATTTTATTAGTCTATATAATTTCGAAAATATTTAAAACTAAGAGTACTTTTTAGGACTAAAAAAGTAAAAAGGTTGGGAGCAAACAAATTATCAGAGGACTTTTCTACATAATGATGTTGTCATCAAATATTGACCCGGGCGATGCAATTAAGTTTTAGTGCAAAGGAAAAATGACATATGGAATAATCGCTTAAATTCTTTTTCTCTATCTTTTCTTCATCTTCTACAGGCATAATTTAATTCTTAAAATTTAAGTACTTTTCTAAAGTAATTTTTTTCAATAATGGAAAAATTTTACATTATGTCATCCCAAAAAAGTCCTCGGAAAACCCCCTTTTATGTTCTCTACGACTGCGGCATTAATTACAAGTATTTGCTTCAAAAGGTTTATGAGTTGATAATGAAAAACATTTTATTTTTATTTGGACCGACATCTCTGAATATAATTTATGATGGTTTGCTTACCTCTTGCCAAATGGATATATCGAAATTAATATTCCAAGGATAATAGAAAATGTATTATATTCATTTTAGTATTGGATTGAAAATTTTATTGTCTTCAGATCCATTAAAAAAAAAATCTGGTGTGACTGGCGCACAGCACACAACTTTCTCTTACCTTCGGTAATCGAAAGTTGTGTACTGTGCTTGTCTCACCAGATTTTTTGTGTCGACATGTATTTAGTTTCCGACAGTATCTACGGTTCATTCGATTTTCAAGATGCACAATTTATAAGTATGGCAAAATATTTATATTTTGATACCATGGCAACCATTTCTCCTATCTTTTCTATGGAGTACAAGAGTAAAGTGGTCTTCAGAAGATTTCAATCACAAAATGAGAATATACATTTTAAAGAGCAACTAAAAAATAGTTGATTTTTGAATTTTAAAAAAAATCGTTGGAGCAAATTTTGAGAAAATCGAAAAAAAACTGAAAAAGTGCATCAGTAAAGTACTAGTACTTTTTGGTCGATTTTGTTCAAAAGCTTCGTGTCAGGTCCCATGGGGGTGCCTAACTTAAATATCAAATTTCAACTTCCTAGCTCTTTTCGTTCTTGAGATATTTTGTTCACAGACACACAGACACACAGACAGACAGACAGACAGACAGACAGACAGACCATGTCGCGAAAACCACTTTTTTGGATTCAGGGGACCTCAAAACGTGAAGATCCATCAAAATCTCGACATCGAATTTTTGACATGAATCCAATACTTTCTCTCTATATATATATTACATATATACATAGGTAAGAGAAAGTAAAAATATTATATTTATATAATAGGCGTTTTTAAATATCAAGTTTTTCAGTTTTTTGATATTTATATAATGGAATGTCTAGTCGGAAAGGGCAAGCACTGGAAAACGGAGAACGCGGAAGCCAACCATATAAATTTTATCAATAAATATACGTGTATAACACCCAAAAATTTTAAAATAATATAAAATTCTTTTTTTTAATTTTTACTGCAAGTTAAGAAAAAGAATAAATTTTTCTATGCGATGATTGACGAATTTTGATATTTTTTTAATATTTAACCTGACAGTAGGCCTATAAATAAGAAAAGATAAAAATGCCTTTTTTTTATTTGAACTAATAAATAAATAATTTCGAGCCCAAGGGGCTTGGAGTAGTTGGTAGCGTGCCTATCTTCTATACCGAACGTCTCGGGTTCGGACCCCAGGCAGTCCGATAATTTTATTTAAGGCATTTGGATACCAAATGACTTAAATAAAAATGCCTGGACCCCCCAATTGATATATTAAACATACTGATTATCGCAAAAAGTCTTAAATGGCCTCAGTTGCCGAAAAGACTGTGTGAATGTGTGTGAATGAGAAAAAGTGTGAAATAATTTCGATTGTTATTTGTTTGGTGATTTTAGGACGCAGGTATACACTGCAAAAACAGTTTTTTGCCGAGCATAGGATTCGATCCATCCTTCAACTAATAAAATCCCTCGACTTATAAGTATTTAATTCACATGTATAATGTTTTTTCTTAGTACTTGTTCTTGCGAATGATGGTATAAATGTATTTATTGAATGGGTGTGATGAACAGCTGAAAAATTTCATTAATTTCATAATAATATTTTTAAATTTACATTTTATTTTTTCTCTTTTAGATATACAGGATTGATAATAAGTAGTGAGAAATAATGAATATTATTAGAATTTTTTTGGAAAATTCAAGAAAAAAAAAAATTTCCAAGCAAATTTTAATTGACATCACTTAGAGCGGGCGCTGGAGGTAGTTGAGTATGCAAAATCTGAGGACCGAATTCTGACAATGGATTTGGGCTAAGAATAGCTCCCAGAATAAGGATCCGGATCTTGCCGGGCCAATTTTTGGTCCAATTTTTTTTTTACCCCCACCCCATAGGAAATCAATGGAGTGCATGCTAAGATGATGTGAAGATTTGCAATTATGGTCAAATTCGAGTACTTAAAACCTCAAACAATGAAAAAACTGTCTTGTCAGCAACTGAGGGGATCCTCTAGAGTCCCCTGAGAAGTACTATCTTGCCACCAGTTGTGGTGGTCCTCTCTAACCTCTTCACCTCTTTTCTCTCCCGTTATTATAAATTTAAATATACTGCCTTAAAACCATGCCAAATTGTGGGGACCGGCAATTATGTTCATAATCCACTATCTGGTGCCCCAATCAATGAAAAATACTATCTTGCCGCCAGCTGTGGTGGTCCACTTTAACCCTTTCACCTCTTTTCTCTCCCTTTATTATAAATTTAAATATACGGCTTAAACACCACTCCGGCCGTATATTTAAATTTATAACAGAGAGAGAGAGAAAAGAGGAGAAGGGGTTAGAGGGGACCACCGCAGCTGGCGGCAAGATAGTATTTTTCATTGATTGGGGCACCAGATAGTGGATTATGAACATAATTGCCGGTCCCCACAAGTTGCATGGTTTTAAGGCAGTATATTTAAATTTATAATAAAGGGAGAAAAAAAGAGGTGAAGGGGTTAAAGGGGACCACCGCAGCTGGCGGCAAGATAGTATTTTTCATTGATTGGGATACCAGGTAGTGGATTATGAACATAATTGCCGGTCCCCACAATTTGGCATGTTTTTAAGGCAGTATATTTAAATTTATAATAACGGGAGAGAAAAGAGGTGAAGAGGTTAGAGAGGACCACCACAACTGGTGGCAAGATAGTACTTCTCAGGGAACTATAGAGGATCCCCTCAGTTGCTGACAAGACAGTTTTTTCATTGTTAGAAGTTTTAAGTACTCGAATTTGACCATAATTGCAGGTTTTCACATCATCTTAGCATGCATTCCATTGATTTCCTATGGAAATAAGAGGGGTGGGGGTAAAAAAAATTGGACCAAAAATTGGCCCGGCAAGATCCGGATCCTTATTCTGGGAGCTATTCTTAGCCCAAATCCATTGTCAGAATTCGGTCCTCAGATTTTGCATACTCAACTACCTCCAGCGCCTGGTCTAACTGTTAGAGACAAGATTCTCAAAACAGATTATCAAAACAATGAAAAAATCTGGTGCAAGGGCGGATCCAGAGGTGTTTCTCAGGGGGGGTAATCTGGTGTGACTGGTCGCACAGCACACAACACACAATTTAATTTCGGTAATTTAAAGGCGCATTCTGTCTGTTTGCCAGAATATAAATACAAATTAAATTTTTATTTAAAATTTTACATTAAAAATAAATTTTTTTGCGAAAAAAAGGGATTTTTTTTTTAAATTTCGGGGGGATTACCCTTTTACCCCCCCCCTTGTGAATCCGCCCTTGATCTGGTGTGACTGTCGCAGCAGATTTTTCGTGTCGACATATATTTAGTTCCCGATAGGACGGAACATTTGAATTCAGATGTAAATTTTTTTTTTTTTTTTTTTTTTTTTTTTTAAAAAAAAAACATTCACCACTTTTTTTTCTCATTCACACTCACACTCACACACACATTCATACAGTCTTTTCGGCAACTCAGGCCATATAAGACTTTTTACGATATCCGTTATTTATTACGATACAATTAAGGGGTCCAGGCATTCTTATTTAAGCCATTTGGTATCCAATTGGCTTAAATAAAATCATCGGACTGCCACAGGGTCCGAACCCGCGACGTTTGGTATATGAGGTTAGCACGCTAGCCTCTACGCCATGCCCCGAGGGCATGTAAAATTTAAAAGTATGAGAAAATATTTATATTTTGTTACCATGGCAACCATTTCTCCTATCTTTCCTATGGAGTACAAGAGTAAAGTGGTCTTCAGAAGATTTCAATGGCAAAATGAGAATATACATTTTAAAGAGCATCTAAAAAATAATTGATTTTTCAATTTTAATCAAAATCGTTGGTGCGAATTTTGAGAAAATCGAGAAAAACAAAAAAAAAAAAAAAAAACTACATCAGTAAAGTACTAGTACTTTTTGGCCGATTTT
>JAKCPI010021920.1:0-14763 GCA_023213315.1 Euborellia annulipes | reverse complement strand
TTTTATCAACAATTAATTATATCATAAATTTAATAATAAGAATAATAGAATGAAATTTTATTAATTATTTCATTTCCTAATAAAAAGAGTTCTTTTTTTAATTAAATAAAAATGGTTGCCAATAATGTAAACAATTTTTTTTTTTTAGTGTTTTATTAAATTTCTAAATAAGCAGACTTTCTTGAATTTTATTAAATAAAATGCTTAACATTTGACGAACTTATATATAATTAATAATAAAATTATTAAGAGACAAAACTTTTCAGTAAATAAATAGGTTAAGAAATTTCAATGGCGTCACGATTATAAAAACAAACACCAACTACCAGAGTCAAATCCTCTACTTAAAAGAGAAAAATATTATCTACGGTATAAGAAAAGAGAATTAACAGGCTGTTTATTTATTTATTCTGAGAGGGGAAATTAAATCCCATTAAATATGTTTTAATCTAGATTTTAATTTTTTGACATCTCTTTTTTTTGTTTATGTTGATTTATATGAAAGGTGGGGATTTTCATTTTTAAATTGGTTTGAAAATTTATGAGTTTTAAGAGAAAATAATTTTTTTTTTTTGTTTAATTTTAATTTATCGTAGCTTATGATATATTATTATTATACCTGCTGTTACCCAACCCAGAAGATTTTTTTTTTTTTAATTATTTTATAATAAAGTAGATTATATTTTAAATTTATATATTAAAAAAAAAAATTTAATTAAAATTTTTAGCAAAAATTACAAGATTATATTTTGTTTATAATAATCTCGTTATTTTTTAATTATTTATGGTTTAATTTTTTGTTATATTCTACCTTAGTTCCGGGTTGACCTAGGTGAAAAGCTGAGCCGTTTTTTTAACTTTCTATTACCTATATATGTTGATACTGTATATAGAAAGTTAGACACCATTCTGAGACATGAAAATAAGCCTTTGAACAAAATTGGCCAAAGAATACTAGTACTCTTATTTTCGTCTTTCTCAAAATTTGTTCCAAAGATTTTGATTAAGGCTAGATATTCTGACAAATTATGAATATTTTTTATTTTGTTTTATTTGTTTATTTATTTTTATTTTAATTTAATTTATTTATTTTAATTTAATTTTATTTATTTATTTTATTTCAATTTAATTTAATTTATTTATTTTAATTTATTTATTTTAATTTTAAGATCTTTTTCAGCAGCGAAGGCCATTTAGATCCCTTCTTCTATTTATTTCATTTGATTGGTATCCAATTCAAATGAAATAAATTTTTGTCGCATGAGACGGGATGCGAACGGTTGAACTATAGCACAAGAGGCAGAAACTTAACCACTGAGGCATTATATTTATTAATAGCTTACAACAGTTTATTTGATGACGATAAGAAAAATTCTATATTAATATAAATAAAATTAAAAAAAAAATAAAACAAAGTAAAAAAATAATAAGAGAAAGTAATAAAATAAAACAAAAACAAATAAAGAAATAAACCAAAAAAATAAAAAAATAAATAAATAAAACAAAAATAAATAAATAAATAAATAAAACAAAATAAATAAATAAATAAATAAAATAAATAAATAAATGAAACAAAGAAAAATAATAATAATAAAGTAAAACGAAATAAGAAAAAATAAGAGAAAGTAATAAAATAAAACAAAAAAAAAAATAAATAAATAAATAAATAAAAACAAAAAAATAATAATAATAAAGTAAAACAAAATAAGGAAAAAATGTAATAAAATAAAACAAAAATTAAAAATAAATAAATAAATAAATGATAATCTAAAAGCTAAGGAGACTGGATTCGGACCCCAGACAGTCCAATGAATTTATTTATTTATCATTTAGAGTACCAAATAGTATAAATGAATACAGTGGCGGTCCCAGGATTTTGTCAAGGGGGGGGCCCAAATTTTTTTTTTTTTTTTTTTTTTTTGTTATTCATTTAAGCTCTTTTTCGGCAGCGAAGGCTATTTAGACCTATTCTATATATTTATTTCACCTGGATTGGTAGCTAATGGCCTAAAATTTATGATGTAGGGAAGGTGAAGAATAGGATGGCGCAAAAAACCGACTAATTTTTTTTTCAATCTCGTATGACAATATTTTAGTATATCATGTTTTAAGAGACCTCTCCAAAGATGAGCTCAAAAAATTTTTTGAAGAGTCGATCAAAATTTTAAAAAATTTCCAAATTCGTCAAAAATCGATTTTTTTTTCTTTTTTTAATTTTTTTCTCGTTATGGTTGAATTTTATAGTCGAAAAAAAGTAAGTTTCTCAAATTTTCAACTTAAAATATTAATTTTTAAAGGTCCCTCAAATTTTTTTTTTAGTTTGTCTGCATTTCTTTCGATGTTTTCAAGCGATCTTTAAATATTCATATTAAAGATTTAATAAATTCTTATTTTCTTTTAATTAGTAAGATATTTGAGAAAATATAATCAATCGTACCTTAATTTGTAAATTAGCAAGTTATTAAAAAATTATATTTTCAGTCTTTTTAATCTTGGCCAGTGCTGTCGTTCCGGGCCCATTTGCCACAAAATAAAAATACAGCCCATGCACCTACGGCAATTCTCATATACATCTAATGGTATATGCAAATTTTATCATTTATTTTTGTATGAACCAAAATGCATCTATCTAAGAAACATTAATAGTTTATCGTCCTGAAGATGGGATCGTTGTGATTCCAAAACGTCGACGATAATTAAATAAAGTTTTTTTTATCTCTTGCTGACTGTCTACATCTATCTAATCCCATTAATTATACTTTCAGTATTCTGTTTGTTTTTTTGTTCATCTCGTGGTGTATTTTTGTCGATTATCTTACTAATTAAAAGAAAAATTTATTAAATATTTAATATGAATCAAATAAAAATAAATTTTGAGCGACCTTTAAAAATTAACCCTTTGCAGTCATATGTCGCCATTTAGGCGACATCCTAATTTTTTTGTAGTCAAATTAAAGTCAAATAATATGATAATATTCATTAAAAACTGTCTGGGATCCGAACCCGCGACCCTTGGAATACAAGGCTAACACCCTAGGGGGTATGGAAAAATTTTTGAAAATTAGGCATTGAAATTTGCGTTTTTAGCTATCCTGAGACGTGAAAAATTTATAATTTTTCTGTTTAGGTTTAAAATATTAAATAAAACTTTTGAATTTTTGTTGTCCAATGGGGGGGGGGCCGGGCCCCTCTGGGCCCCCCCCCCTGGGACCGCTAGTGAATGAATATGTCTGGACCATATATATATTTATATCGTTTATTGGTTTATCGCAAAGTCTAAATGGCAAAAAGACTTTTCAATACATTTTTTTCACTAAATAAATAAACAGACTGTCACATACCTGTCATATTAAATATACCGCGCCGCCACGCCCGCGCGCTCTGCCAGCCATCCGTCGTATTAACACATGACCACACGTACACACACATGCAATGATACATCTATATATATATATATACTTACGACACACACCTCAACCAGATCATCTTTTGTAATTAATAATTCTAATAAATAATTATAAATACACTAATAATCTTTCATTGATCGAACCTTAAAATATCACACAGACTTTCTTGTGCATTGGATTTTATTTATAAATAATGCTCAACATCCTAATCAATAAAGTATTCATTTTTATTAAAAAAAAAAAATCTTTTTTGAGTTGTAACAACTTTTTTCTTAATCATCATACTTTCCTATATAATATAAATAATAATAGTTTGGGAAAGTAAAATTAACTCTTTTTTTCCCATTTTTTTTTTTTTTTTTTTTTAGAGATGTCGATTATAAAGATATCATCTGAAATTAAAGAGAGTAAAGCAAAAAAAAAAATAACTCGTAACCATTCAATTGAAACATTTATATTTTTCAAAAAAATGATGATACAAATCGAATCGTATTAATTGAATTGGGAATTTCCTTTCATTTGAAAGATGACTAAGCCTCTTCAAAAATTTTTTTGAGGATTTGTTTGTCATCATCCCGTAAAGTGGAAATTGATGAAACGAACAAAATTGATTTCTTAAGTTCTTCTTCTTTTTTTAAATTTAACTCAATCAAATGATAAATAATCTGGCTCAGGAGTGGGGGGGGGGGTCTAAATCTCCACCTCCCCTTTGAAGTGGGAAATTTAGGCCCGTTGTTCAAAGAGAACCTAGGGATTACAAGAAAATTATCTTCATCACAAAATTCTGATAACTTGCTGATAAGAGAAGTGGCTGTTCGACGATTAGAATGATAGACAGGAAGAGAGGATGTCAGCCAAAAGGAGGCCTCTATCGATTAAAAATCTCCACTCAGAAGACGTTTCGAGTTTAATTAAATAAATCCATCATCAGTTCTTAAGATTTGTCAATAATCTCTTAAGAACTGATGATGGATTTATTTAATTAAACCCGAAACGTCTTCTGAGTGGAGATTTATATTCGATAGAGGAGAGTTTTGGCTGACATCCTCTCTCCTGTCTATGATTATAATTCTGATAACTTTTTGAGTTATTAATTGTTGAAGTACTCTGTCACCCTTTATCGCAACTTGTTTGACCGTCCGAATTTTGAAATTGCAATACGTCAAAAATAGTGGAACATTTTTGTTTCTTCTTCAGAAGACCTATTCTAATAGATATATCTTGATAAGACTGTAATTTATTAAACATTTAATATGAAATATCTTATACATTTCTAAGTAAATTTAACACAATTCCATATCATTTTAATTAATAATTACAATTTAAATAAAACAAAGACAAAAATAGATGGATAATTATGGGCAGGAGAAGCCATTAAATAAACTCTGTATGCAGGTTCAATCACCGGAGACGTTTCGGTTCCTTTTATTTAAGAACCATCTTCAGTCCTTAGGGAGCGTACAAGTATTACGTAACGTAATTTTTGAAGATTTTTGACCCCCTCCCCTTCCCCCCATGTAACGCGCCGTAACATTTTTCTGGGCCCTCACCTAGAGGTTACGAAACGCTCAAGTGGCCATTTTTATCTAAAAGTCACAATTATGTTGCGCAAAGTATTGGAAAATCGATAAAATACCAGTTACGTAACGCGTTGTTCAACCCCCTCCCCCTTGTAACGCATGGTAACGTTTTACGAGACCCCCCCTCCCCCCAAATCTAAGACAATTGTTGTAATAAAATAAAATAATTAAATCTCTTAATTGAAAAATTATAAGAATTGTTATATAGCCTAATTATTAATTTAATTGACCATCAAGGGGGCTCGCTGGTATAGTGGGCTAGGGCAACGGCTTCTACAAATAAAATCCCTGTTCAAATCCTTGACGTGCGGGATTTTTCATTAAATAAAAATATTTATTTAATGTAAACAAATCCTCAAACAGGCACTAAATTGGAAATATTGGATCTCACCACAATAGCCCTCAGGCAACTCTACGAGGAGAGGGAGTTGCTGTGACATCCTGTCATGTGGAAGGGACGTAAAGAAGGTTCCCTCTCAGTGATGTATTCTTCGAAAGGAGTAGGCTACACGCCGGTGCTGAGGGAGTCCCTCCTCAAACCAGGACATCCTCCATAGCATAGAAGAGGTTGGATAAAAGGAAACAGAAATAAGGATTAGTTCACTAGCTAGAAACGAAAGCAGGAGGAGGAGTTAGAGATAGGAAATAATGTAACTTCTCGAGGTGCCGGTAGATGGCTACGGCGAGAGGCCGGTTGGGTTTGAGGTGTGTGTCTTCGTGCACGAAAGCACCTCGGGTAAATAAATCGGATAGGAATTTCAAATAATAATATCATAGAAATATCTGTCTATTCTCCTGGGTATCTCTCAGCCTGTAGGAATTTTTAATCGAAATGTTAAAATGGACCAAGATAAAAAAAAGCAGTCGAGGGTCCGCCACAGGCGGGTCTGAACCAGAGTTGTGGGTGCGGTGGGTCTATTAAGTTGATATAAAAATCTGTGCAGGTCGTAAGTTAATTTTGCAAGGGATGCAGAAAGTGATTCCATTATGAATTCCGCAATACCGATAGTTTATCTGAAGTCAATAATGGGGGCAGATATACGGATTGTATTTTAAATAGTGTATATCTAAAGAATTTAAATGCTAAATGCTAAAGAATATGTTGAAACAGAAAATGAAGTCATTGGTCTCAAAAATGATCTGAATATAATACAGAAGTTGTTTTTATCCGAAAGACCCCAAAGATATATATCATTGTGATTAAATCTTTCCACAATCGGAATGAAAGGGAACTCGCTCTATTAATCGTAAACAAGTTTCCCTTCAAAAAAAAAAAAAAAAAAAATCAAAATCCATTAATTGAGTGATAATAAAATATTTATTTGTAAATTTGTCACAATCGATAAATAAAACTTTAATTCTTCTTTGCTATCGACTTGGAAGAAGCAGAAGGGTATCTGTTTTTTTTTTTTTTTTTTTTCTAAGGGTGTGTGTGTGTGTGTGTGTAAGTGAGAAGGGCAACTCTCCCTCTTGGCCCCTGGCCATCTGTCAGCTTGGTGTATAGCACCACCACCGCCACCACCCTAACGCCCTAACGCCCTTACGGCCTTACGCCCTAATGGCCCTCTCGAAAACCCAAAGGACCTGCAAGTTTCCCTTGGGACCCATCAAGATGTCCATCCTAAGAGTAAATCCCAAGGGATAAATCAACGAGTGCTAACTATTCCAGGGGCTCTATTTAATCTTATCTCTCTCACGATAATCAAAGTATCAAAATCTTATTTCTAAGGGAAAATTCTGTACACTTCTTGTCATGTTCTTTCAAAACATCAGTATTTTGATTGAACAGCAAATCAGTAAATGATCGCAATGTAGAATCAGAAACGTGGCTTGTGTTTTGCAATCAAAAAGAGCTACATTTTTTTCTTTTCTTCACCATTTGATGAACAGACTTAATCAACAGTAACAAGTCGCTCCAATCTTAGTCTTTTCGGTATCTTAGACTCTCAACATAATAGTCTTTATTTATCTTAATATTATTACATTTCTGATGATGTATGCTGGATGTTGTACCGGGAGAAATAAACCAGCATAAATTTCTCAGGAAACGCCTTATACCATATATTTGCAAGTATTTTGGCTCTTTCTCTTTTATTTCCGCCAGACCAACATATTACATTTAGTTTTAGTTGTTTTCCTCAGGCTCCGAACTCTTTAAGCATTGCACTTCTAGAATTCTTCCTTTTTCTGTCTTTTGAATTGGAAGGAAAAAATTAAAAAAAACTTCCGCCTACTTATTTTAATTTAAAAAAAATGGGAAAAAATAAATAGAAAAAGGAGTATTTGAAAAATAAAGCCGGGAATTTATTTGCTATTACTTTTTTTTTTTTTTTTTTTTAACATTCACACTTTTTTCTCATTCACACTCACACTCACACACACATTCACACAGTCTTTTCGGCAACTCAGGCCATTTAAGACTTTAGACGATAACCGTTATTGATAAATATACATATAGGGGTCCAGGCATTCTTATTTAAGCCATTTGGTATCCAATTGGCTTAAATAAAATCATCGGACTGCCTGGGGTCCGAACCCGCGACGTTTGGTATACGAGGTTTGCACGCTAACCTCTACGCCATGCCCCGAGGGCTTGCTATTAATTTGAAATCATGTTATCCGCCGCTCTAGTTCTAATACAACCCTTATTATTGAGTTGTTGATTTCAGGAGCGGGATTGGCAGGAGCAGTATCTTAATGCTTTTTTTTCCACCCGCTCCAAATGAGATACGTTACTTCACCATACGGTGTCCGTATACTTGTCTTATATAGTTTTCAACCCGCTGTTATATATAATGGTGCTTATGTTACCACGATATTATAGTTCAACTGTAGGAATAAATATTTTTGAACTGAAATGGAATATATATTTGATGGTTCAAGATTATTTATATCCAGAATTCGAGTGTTTAAGAAAGACCTCAAGTGATGTGTTAAAGAGAATTTTTTCTAGACACGGAATACCAGGTGGGACAACGGCCCGTAATTTTCTTCGTACAAGTATAAGAAAATGCTCAAGAATATGGGATTATTAGTCCTCAATATCCTCAGTCCAATCGGTTAGTGGAATCCGAAATATCCCAGATCCTATTTAATTTTTTTTTTTTTTTTTTTTTTTTAAACATTCACACTTTTTTCTCATTCACGCTCACACTCACACACACATTCACACTGTCTTTTCGGCAGCTCAGGCCATATAAGACATTTACGATAACCGTTATTTATGAATTTATATATATTAGGGTCCAGGTATTTAAATGTTAAAACTTTACAAATGAAATTTTTTTTTTTGATCATCCTATTTAATTGAAACATCTAATAATATCCTTCGAGAAATGAAAAAATCCTTCACTATTTTCTTTAACACATCAAATAAATAATCTTGAGCCAGGCAAGTATATTTTCCATTTCAGTTCAAAAGGATATATTCCTGCAGTTGAATCATAATAACAATAATAAACAATGTTTCTATATATAGAAAGGAAATGAAGAGATAAAGAATAAAGAAGACTGAGGAAATAATATTAAGATCTTCTAGGCGAAATCAAATTCCTGATCGGCTTAGCTATTAAGTATGTTTTGTTGGTTTGTCATTTAAAAAAAGGGAAGATATATGTAATGAAGATGTTACACCATAGGGACATTGTTTATTATGGTTTTGAATATGAGGTCTTCAGCGCCAGAACGGCATAACCCACATTTCACTTTTTTGGTTTTATGCCTTAGTATCTATTAAATCATGAATTACAGAGTAGTACAGTACTACTCATGATATAATAGTACAGCACTACTCTGGAATTCATGATTTAATAGATACTAGGCATAAAATCAAAAAAAGTGAAATGTGGGTTAGGCCGTTCTGGCTCTGAAGACCTCACCCAGACAGCTTGGAATATTACAGTAATGTTGCAGCAATATTGCCAATCTTGCTCAATATTGACAATATTGCAACAACATTGATGCAATATTGCAGCTCAAACAGCAATATTACTCCAATGTTGCATAAAGGCGGACAGAGGAATATTGCAACAATACTGCTGCAATGTTGCTGCAATATTCCTAGCTTGGAATATTGCCGTTGCAATATTGCCAAGATTTGCAATATTGATACTATTCCTGCAATATTGGCAATTTATGCAAGATTCGAAATATTGCTGAAATATTCCAAGCTGTCTGGGCATATATAGTTCAAGTTAAAATATCCAATTCCTGGTTTACTTCTGGAGGGTACGTACGTCAAAGGCAGATGATTTTAGCTTCTTAAATGAGATGCTAAGTCCTAAGTATCTGACTGTGGGTAGCCAAGACCAGAGATGTTAGGTCACAATCCTTGTTTTATTTGATGGCTTCCGTCTTTCCCGCATTTAGCGAGATACGTCATCTTTGAAACTAGCTATTGATACTTATGTTAATGACATTATATGTGATCCAGGAACAAAATTTATTGCTTATGTATCATTAAAACAATATTTCAACTAGTCTTTGTCCTCTCTATTAGAGATTGTGTTTTATTTTTTTTTCAGATAAATAAAATGAATGTTTTTGGGTTGATTTGAGATCTCCTCTCTCAGTTTATTAGACACAGATGCACGCACCCTCTTGGAAAAGACCCTATTGACTTAATAGGGCCAATTCGTGCTGACTCGACGACCAGCCAGCCCAGCCCTTAGCCCTTAGGGAGAGAGAGTGAGGGACATCAAAAAGAATACACGATCCCAATTGGACTTATCCAAATTTCCTTTTGAGTTGTTTTGCATGCCCTTCTTACGAGCTGCTAACAGTTCACCTTTTTTGGGTGCTCAAAACTCAATCGAAAACCAAACGATTTGTATTCTCAAGGGCTTTTCTTTTTTAAAGGATATTGAGGGAAAAACAAATCGACTTGAACTTAGTAGCTATATCAACCCTCTTTTTTTTGGTTCTTAAGGGGATTAGAGAGAACATATGTTGGTGGAATTTTATAAAAGGGACAACAACACTTGTTTAGTACTAAGGGGTAATCAGTGTTCTTTACACTTTACGTTAAATGTATTAGAGAGATTGGAAACAAAAAAATGAAGGGGAAATCAATATATAAATGTCGGAGTGTCCTGCGTCTATTTAAAAAAAATTATGGACGACGATTGAATTGGAATTGATACAGTTTCGGTCAACCATCTTCAGGCCCTAAGGAAACAGAGATCCACTGAAAATTTGTCCTCATATATATATTTTTTGAAACAGGTAAGAAAACAATAAGGAAGTGCAGCCAATGTAATTTTTTTTATTGATTTTCAGCCCATGGCTAACGTTTCGATCCCAGGGTTTGGACTATCATCAGAGCTAACAACAAAAAACTGATGATGGTCCAAACCCTGGGATCAAAACGTTAGCCGTGGGCTGAAAATCAATAAAGAAATTACATTGGCTGCATTTCCTTACCTGTTTTCAACATCTACTCTATAGCCATACATCCCCCTGTTACATAAATATTTTTGTTTCTGTTTTCTTAGGCCTGAAGATGGTTGACTCAAACTTTTGATTGCAATTCAGTCGTGGCCCATTAAAAAAATCTCTGACAATAATTTTTTATAAAAATTATTTAACACCTTGCAACAAGACAGAGTAAACGTCCTGTATAAATATTACATAAAGATGTCAAATCATAAGAAAAATTAAATTGATCATAGAATATAAAATTTAAAATAATTATTTAAATTATAATGGGAAATTGAATTAATAAATTAGATGAAATATCATTTTTGAATTTTGAGATAATTTTATAGAATTCTGTATTATCTTTATCTAAATTTTTATTTTATTTATTTATACTTGTCACTATACCCAATATAAAGTAGAAGGTATTGTTTTATTCCCATATAACCACTATACCTTTAGACTATCACCACCACCACTAATACCAATATTTGAATTTGAAACATTCTTATAATCTTACTAGTTAAATAACAAAAAAAATAACGACCATACTAAAGAAGTGAAACTTTTATGCAAATCATTATTTAATCTAACATTCTGTGTTTCTGTATGTAATATGCAGAATTAAAAAATTTTTATTTACAAACTATGAGAATTTGAATTAATAAATGAGAACAAATTTCATTTTTGAAATTTGATCCCTGAATTTTGAGATGATTTTTATAGAATTCTGTATTATCTTTTCCTAAATTCTTAATTTATTTATTTATTTATACAATGTCACTATTCTTGATTTATGTTTTATTACGATATAACCCCTATACTTCTAGACTATCACCACAACCACTGATATTAGCAACAACACAAAAAAAAAAGCACGGTTATCTAAAAGACAGCTTAACTTGTTGAAACATTATAAGTAGATAAATTAAAAACACTAGGTGATATATATAAAAAAAAAACATTTTATCTAGTGTTTTTAAATAGTCTCTATATTAATAAGAGAGTAACGACAACCTGTTGATTTTTTTTTTTGTAAACAAAACCCATTTTTTTACTATTTTTATTTTAATCATAATTTAGTCAATTAAATGAATACAAAAACAATTTATAACTGAGATGTTATATTAATAAGAAGGTAGAAATGAGAGATGTAACTAAGGTTATTTCTTTATTCATTTAATTCACACTGCTGACATTTCGGTTCCGCAATTGAACCATCTTCAGAGCTGTCGAAAAGTCATTATGAAAGTGTCATAGTGGCGTAGGGAGATGACCAGGTACAGTGAGGGACAATATTAAGTCTCACCCATATGTTTTCTAACTGTTACTTGTGATTATTTCATTGGTTTTAAAAAAATTTTTAATGGAAACTTTCCTAGAAAATTTCCAATTCTTCTTTTATTAAAACAATGAAATAATCACAAGTAGAAAACTATGGGTGGGACTTAATATTGTCCCTCACTATACCTGGTCATCTCCCCTAAACCAGCTCTGAGGATGGTTGAAACACCGAACCGAAATGTCAGCTGTGTGAATTAAATGAATAAACTTTAGCTCTCATTTCTGACTTGTTATTAATTAAATGAATACAGTACTAACCGCAACTCTAGACTCCTTGAGGTCTAGCCTCATAGCTAGTGCCTCGCGCATGAAGACATCGGGATAATGGCTGGCAAGGAAAGCTCTTTCAAGCTCTTCCAATTGCCAACTGTTGAAATTGGTTCGTGAACGGCGACGTTTACTGCCACCGGTACTGTCATCATCCAAATCTACAAAAAAAAAAAAAGAAAAATTCAAACAAAATCCATAAATGAAAAGTCATGGATATTTACGCTAATAGGGTACTAGCGTTATCACTTGATTAATATAATATTCCAATTCTAATCTTTTATCATTTTTTTATTGATGATTTATAGAAGCATAGATAAATAAAACTAGCCATTATCTATTCGAGGGCGGATACAAGGAGGGGGAGGGTAAAGGGGGTAATTACCCCCCTGAGATTTGAAAAAAGATACTTTTTTATAAAAAAAAAATTTATTTTTAATGTAAAATTTTAAAAATTAATACTTAAAAATTTAATTTGTATTTATATTCTGGCAAGCAAGTACAGAATGCACCTTTAAATTAAAGAAATTAAAGAAAAAAATGTGTGCAATGCGACCAGTAACACCAGACGAATTGCAATTGATACCCCAATTGTTAACTATCTTCAGGCCTAAGAAAACAAAAAACAAAAATATATATATGAGGATAAATTTTCAGTAGATCTCTGTTTTCTTAGGCCTGATGATAGTCATTTGGTTTTTGACAAACTTTTGATCAATAATTTTTTATAAAAAAAATCTGGTGTGACTGGCGCACAGCACACAACTTTCTCTTACCTTCGGTAATCGAAAGTTGTGTACTGTGCTGTCACACCAGATTTTTCGTGTCGACATATATTTAGTTCCCGACAGTACGGAACATTTGAATTCAGATGTAAAATTTATAAGTATGGGAAAATATTTATATTTTGTTACCATGGCAACCATTTCTCCTATCTTCCCTATGAAATACAAGAGTAAAGTGGTCTTCAGAAGATTTCAATCGCAAAATGAGAATATACATTTTAAAGATCATCTAAAAAATAATTGATTTTTGAATTTTAAAAAAAATCGTTGGAGCAAATTTTGAGAAAATCGAAAAAAACTGAAAAAGTACATCAGTAAAGTACTAGTACTCTTTGGCCGATTTTGATTAAAAGCTTATTTTCCGGTCCCGGGAGGTGTTTAATTTAAATATAAAATGTCAGCCTCATAGCTCAATTCCTTCATGCTTAAAATTGAACACACACACACACAGACACACACACAGACAGACAGACCATGTCGCGAAAACCACTTTTTTGGATTCAGGGGACCTCAAAACGTGAAGATCCATCAAAATCTCGACATCGAATTTTTGACATGAATCCAATACTTTCTCTCTCTATATATATTACATATATACATAGGTAAGAGAAAGTAATTATTTAACACCTTGCTACAAGACAGAGTACACGTCCTGTATTCCTTCAAATCTTACATACAGGTGTCACATCATAAGAAAAATTAAATTGATCATAGAATATAAAATTTAAAATATTTATTTAAATGATAGTGGGAAATTGAATTAATAAATTAGATCAAATTTCATTTTTGAATTTTGAGATAATTTTATAGAATTCTGTATTATCTTTATCTAAATTTGTATTTATTTATACTTGTCACTATATAAAGTAGAAGGTATTGTTTTATTCCCCCCGAGAAACACCTCTGGATCCGCCCTTGTATCTATTATGACTCATAATAAAGATATTCAAGGATTAAGGTTTCTTTTTCTACCTCAATTTAATATAATTAATAATTTCTATAATCCTGCAGAAAATAACGCTCAAGTACCGTTATCACAGTGTGAGCCATAAGAGCTACATTTGTGACTTAATACATTTTTCTTTGTGAAATTGGACATCTAGAAATTAAAAAATCTGGTGGGATTGGTCGCACCAAATTTTTTAGTTTCCGCCGTTCAATTAAAGAGGTAAAATTTATAAGTATGGGAAAATATTTATATTTTGTTACCATGGCAACCATTTCTCCTATCTTCCCAATGAAGTACAAGGGTAAAGTGAACTGAAACAATTTTGAGAGCAAAATGAGAATATATATTTGAAAGAGCATCTAAAAAATAATTGATTTTTGAATTTTAATCAAAATAGTTAGAAAATCGAAAAAAAAAACTGAAAAAGTAAACATCTATATATATAATTCACTAATGTCCGTCTGTCTGTCTGTCTGTCCGTCTGTCTGTCTGTCTGTCACGCTCTATTTAGGCATCTTCCCGTTGGAATTTTGAAATGAAATTTTTTATACATAAAGAGGACCTTTTCGGGATTACAGGAAAATTATTTTCATCCCGAAATTCCCATAACTTTTGAGTTATTAATTTTTAAAGTTACGATTTCTCCCATAGGAAATGTATAGAGAAATATTTATGTATTCTTTTCATTTGTGTATTCCATGAATGTAAACAAATCCTCAAGCAGGCACTGGTTTGGAATAGGTAGTAATTCTTTTCTTTTCATTAGTAAGAAGCAAAGGCGAGGGTCCGCCGCGGGCCGCCGAGACCAGCTCGGGGGATCCAGGGGCGAAGCCCCCTGTATAAATCTAAAGGCGGGCGCCACGGGGTTCTTATAATTAGGAAAAGGCGAGGGTCCGCCGCAGGCGCGTCAGAGGCCAACTGGAGGGGGTCCAGGGGGCGAAGCCCCCCCTATAGAAATACAAAGGCGGGCGCCACGGGTTCTCATAATTAAGAAAAGGCGAGGGTCCGCCGCAGGC
>JAKCPI010021919.1:0-14125 GCA_023213315.1 Euborellia annulipes | reverse complement strand
TGTTTACTTTTTCAGTTTTTTTTTTTTCGATTTTCTAACTATTTTGATTAAAATTCAAAAATCAATTATTTTTTAGATGCTCTTTCAAATATATATTCTCATTTTGCTCTCAAAATTGTTTGAAGTTCACTTTACTCTTGTACTTCATAGGGAAGATAGGAGTTATTTTCTGCAGGATTATAGAAATTATTAATTATATTAAATTGAGGTAGAAAAAGAAACTTTGATCCTTTAATATCTAAATATGAATAATAATAGATACAAGGGCGGATCCAGAGGTGTTTCTCGGGGGGAATAAAACAATACCTTCTACTTTATATAGTGACAAGTATAAATAAATACAAATTTAGAAAAAGATAATACAGAATTCTATAAAATTATCTCAAAATTCAAAAATGAAATTTGATCTAATTTATTAATTCAATTTCCCATTATCATTTAAATAAATATTTTAAATTTTATATTCTATGATCAATTTAATTTTTCTTATGATGTGACACCTGTATGTAAGATTTGAAGGAATACAGGACGTGTACTCTGTCTTGTAGCAAGGTGTTAAATAATTTTTATAAAAAATTATTGATCAAAAGTTTGTCAAAAACCAAATGACTATCATCAGGCCTAAGAAAACAGAGATCCACTGAAAAATTATCCTCATATATATATTACTTTCTCTTACCTATGTATATATGTAATATATATATAGAGAGAAAGTATTGGATTCATGTCAAAAATTCGATGTCGAGATTTTGATGGATCTTCACGTTTTGAGGTCCCCTAAATCCAAAAAAGTGGTTTTCGCGACATGGTCTGTCTGTGGGTGTGTGGGTGGGTGGGTGTCTGTGTGTGTGTCTGTGTTCACTTTTAAGCATGAAGGAATTGAGCTATGAGGCTGAAATTTTATATTTAAGTTAAACACCCCCGGGACCGGAAAAATAAGCTTTTAATCAAAATCGGCCAAAGAATACTAGTACTTTACTGATGTACTTTTTCAGTTTTTTTCGATTTTCTCAAAATTCGCTCTAACGATTTTGATTAAAATTCAAAAATCAATTATTTTTTAGATGCTCTTTCAAATGTATATTCTCGTTTTGCCCTCAAAATTGTTTGAAGCACACTTTACTCTTGTGCTTCATAGGAAAGATAGGAGAAATGGTTGCCATGGTAACAAAATATAAATATTTTCCCATGTTTATAAAAATTTGACATCTTAAATTCTAATATATTGGCGGAAACTAATTATATGTCGACACGAAAAATCTGGTGTGACAAGCACAGAACACAACTTTCGATTACCGAAGGTAAGAGAAAGTTGTGTGCTGTGCGCCAGTCACACCAGATTTTATATTTTTGTCTCTGTTTTCTTAGGCCTGAAGATAGTTAAGTTGGTGTATCAATTGCAATTCGTCTGGTGTGATTGGTCGCATAGCACACATTTTTTAATTAATTTCTTTAATTTAAAGGTGCATTCTGTACTTGTTTGCCAGAATATAAATACAAATTAAATTTTTAAGTATTAATTTTTAAAATTTTACATTAAAAAAAATATATATTTTTTTTTAATGAAAAGTATCTTTTTCAAATCTCAGGTAATTACCCCCTTTACCCCCCCCCCCTCCTTGTATCCGCCCTCGAATAGATAATGGCTAGTTTTATTTATCTATGCTTCTATATATCATCAATAAAAAAAAATGATAAAAGATTAGAATTAGAATATTATATTAATCAAGTGATAACGCTAGTACCCTATTAGTGTAAATATCCATGACTTTTCATTTATGGATTTTGTTTGAATTTTTCTTTTTTTTTTTTTTTTTTTTGTAGATTTGGATGATGACAGTACCGGTGGCAGTAAACGTCGCCGTTCACGGACAAATTTCAACAGTTGGCAATTGGAAGAGCTTGAGAGAGCTTTCCTTGCCAGCCATTATCCTGATGTCTTCATGCGCGAGGCACTAGCTATGAGGCTAGACCTCAAGGAGTCAAGAGTTGCGGTTAGTACTGTATTCATTTAATTAATAACAAGTCAGAAATGAGAGCTAAAGTTTATTCATTTTATTCACACAGCTGACGTTTCGGTTCCGTGTTTGAACCATCCTCAGAGCTAGCATAGTGGCTTAGGGGAGATGACCAGTTACAGTGAGGGACAATATTAAGTCCCAACCATACGTTTTCTACTTGTGATTATTTCATTGTTTTAATAAATGAAAAATTGGAAATTTTCTATGTCTGAACCATGAGTTTCCATTAAAAAATATATATATATTTTTTTTTTAAACAATGGAATAATCACAAGTAGAAAACATAATATTGTCCCTCACTGTACCTGGTCATCTCTCCTACGCCACTATGACACTTTCATAATGACTTTTCGCCAGCTCTGAAGATGGTTCAATTGCGGAACCGAAATGTCAGCAGTGTGAATTAAATGAATAAAGAAATAACCTTAGCTGCATCTCTCATTTCTACCTTCTTATTAATATAACATCTCAGCTATAAATTGTTTTTGTATTCATTTAATTGACTAAATTATGATTAAAATAAAAATAGTACAAAAATGGGTTTTGTTTACAAAAAAAAATCAACAGGTTGTCGTTACTCTCTTATTAATATAGGGACTATTTAAAAACACTAGATAAAATGTTTTTTTTTATATATATCACCTAGTGTTTATAATTTATCTACTTATAATGTTTCAATAAGTTAAGCTGTCTTTTAGATAACCGTGCTTTTTTTTGTGTTGTTGCTAATATCAGTGGTTGTGGTGATAGTCTAGAAGTATAGGGGTTATATCGGAATAAAACATAAATCAAGAATAGTGACATTGTATAAATAAATAAATAAATAAAGGATTTAGGAAAAGATAATACAGAATTCTATAAAATCATCTCAAAATTCAGGGATCAAATTTCAAAAATGAAATTTGTTCTCATTTATTAATTCAAATTCTCATAGTTATGTAAATAAAAATTTTTTAATTCTGCATATTACATACAGAAACAGAGAATGTTAGATTAAATAATGATTTGCATAAAAGTTTCACTTCTTTAGTATGGTCGTTATTTTTACTTTCTCTTACCTATGTATATATGTAATATATATATAGAGAGAAAGTATTGGTTTCATGTCAAAAATTCGATGTCGAGATTTTGATGGATCTTCACGTTTTGAGGTCCCCTGAATCCAAAAAAGTGGTTTTCGCGACATGGTCTGTCTGTGGGTGTGTGGGTGTGTGGGTGTGTGTTCAATTTTAAGCATGAAGGAATTGAGCTATGAGGCTGAAATTTTATATATAAGTTAAACACCCCCGGGACCGGAAAAATAAGCTTTTAATCAAAATCGGCCAAAGAGTACTAGTACTTTACTGATGTACTTTTTCAGTTTTTTTCGATTTTCTCAAAATTCGCTCTAACGATTTTGATTAAAATTCAAAAATCAATTATTTTTTAGATGCTCTTTCAAATGTATATTCTCGTTTTGCCCTCAAAATTGTTTAAAGCACACTTTACTCTTGTGCTTCATAGGAAAGAGGAGAAATGGTTGCCATGGTAACAAAATATAAATATTTTCCCATACTTATAAATTTTACATCTGAATTCAAATATTCCCTACTGCCGGGAACTAAATACATGTCGACACAAAAAATCTGGTGTGACAAGCACAGTGCACAACTTTCGATTACCGAAGGTAAGAGAAAGTTGTGTGCTGTGCGCCAGTCACACCAGATTTTTTTTGTTATTTAACTAGTAAGATTATAAGAATGTTTCAAATTCAAATATTGGTATTAGTGGTGGTGGTGATAGTCTAAAGGTATAGTGATTATATGGGAATAAAACAATACCTTCTACTTTATACTGGGTATAGTGACAAGTATAAATAAATAAAAATTTAAATAAAGATAATACAGAATTCTATAAAATTATCTCAAAATTCAAAAATGATATTTGATCTAATTTATTAATTTAATTTCCCATTATCATTTAAATAAATATTTTAAATTTTATATTCTATGATCAATTTAATTTTTCTTATGATGTGACACCTTTATGTAATATTTATACATGACGTTTACTCTGTCTTGGTGCAAGGTGTTAAATAATTTTTATAAAAAAAATTATTGTCCCAGATTTTTTTAATGGGCCACGACTGAATTGCAATCAAAAGTTTCAGTCAACCATATTCAGGCCTAAGAAAACAGAAACAAAAATATTTATGTAACAGGGGGGATGTATGGCTGTAGAGTAGATGTTGAAACAGGTAAGAAAACAAGAAGGAAATGCAGTCAGTGTAATTTTTTTATTGATTTTCAGCCCAAGACTAACGTTTCGATCCCAGGGTTTGGACCATCATCAGAGCTAACAACAAAAAACTATAAATTGTCGATCTTCATTAATTTGGCTCTGATGATGGTCCAAACCCTGGGATCGAAACGTTAGCCGTGGGCTGAAAATCAATAAAGAAATTACATTGGCTGCACTTCCTTATTGTTTTCTTACCTGTTTCAAAAAATATATATATGAGGACAAATTTTCAGTGGATCTCTGTTTTCTTAGGCCTGCAGATGGTTGACCGAAACTGTATCAATTCCAATTCAATCTTCGACAATAATTTTTTTTTTAATAGACAGCAGGACACTCCGATATTATATATATAGATTTCCCCTTCATTTTTTTGTTTCCAATCTCTCTAATACATTTAACGTAAAGTGTACTGATTACCCCTTAGTACTAAACAAGTGATGTTGTCCCTTTTATAAAATTCCACCAACATATGTTCTCTCTAATCCCCTTAAGAACCAAAAAAAAAAAAAAAAGAGGGTTGATATAGCTACTAAGTTCAAGTCGATTTGTTTTTCCCTCAATATCCTTTAAAAAAAGAAAAGCCCTTGAGAATACAAATCGTTTGGTTTTCGATTGAGTTTTGAGCACCCAAAAAAGGTGAACTGTTAGCAGCTCGTAAGAAGGGCATGCAAAACAACTCAAAAGGAAATTTGGATAAGTCCAATTGGGATCGTGTATTCTTTTTGATGTCCCTCACTCTCTCTCTCCCTAAGGGCTAAGGGCTGGGCTGGCTGGTCGTCGAGTCAGCACGAATTGGCCCTATTAAGTCAATAGGGTCTTTTCAAAGAGGGTGCGTGCATCTGTGTCTAATAAACTGAGAGAGGAGATCTCAAATCAACCCAAAAACATTCATTTTATTTATCTGAAAAAATAAAACACAATCTCTAATAGAGAGGACAAAGACTAGTTGAAATATTGTTTTAATGATACATAAGCAATAAATTTTGTTCTTGGATCACATATAACGTCATTAACATAAGTATCAATAGCTAGTTTCAAAGATGACGTATCTCACTAAATGCGGGAAAGAAGGAAGCCATCAAAACAAGGATTGTGACCTAACATCTCTGACTTGGCTACCCACAGTCAGGTACTTAGGACTTAGCTTCTCATTTAAGAAGCTAAAATCTTCTGCCTATGACGTTCTATAACCCACCAGAAGCAAACCAGGAATTGGATATTTTAACTTGAACTATATATGCCCAGACAGCTTGGAATATTGCAGAAATATTGCGAATCTTGCATAAATTACCAATATTGCAGGAATAGTATCAATATTGCAAATCTTGGCAATATTGCAACGGCAATATTCCAAGCTAGGAATATTGCAGCAACATTTGCAGCAGTATTGTTGCAATATTCCTCTGTCCGCCTTTTTGCAACATTGCAGTAATATTGCTGTTTGAGCTGCAATATTGCATCAATGTTGCTGCAATATTGTCAATATTGAGCAAGATTGGCAATATTGCTGCAACATTACTGTAAGATTCTAAGCTGTCTGGGTGAGGTCTTCAACGCCAGAACGGCCTAACCCACATTTCACTTTTTTTATTTTATGCCTTAGTATCTATCTATTAAATCATGAATTCCAGAGTAGTACCGTACTACTCATGATATAATAGTACAGCACTACTCTGGAATTCATGATTTAATAGATACTAAGGCATAAAACCAAAAAAGTGAAATATGGATTAGGCGGTTCTGGCGCTGAAGGCCTCATATTCAAAACCATAATAAACAATGTCCCTATGGTGTAACATAAGCACCATTTCATACATCTTCTCTTTTTTTTTTTTTTTTAAATGACATACCTACAAAACATACTTAATAGCTAAGCCGATCAGGAATTTGATTTCGCCTAGAAGATCTTAATATTCTTTCCTCAGTCTTCTTTATTCTTTATCTCTTCATTTCCTCCTATATATATATATATATATATAGAAATATTGTTTATTATTGTTATTATGGTTCAAATAGAACTTTTTGAACTGAAATGGAAAATATACTTGCTGGCTCAAGATTAATTATATTTAGAAGTCGAGTGTTTAAGAAGAGATGACCACAAGGGAAGGAGTAATTGATGTGTTAAAGAAAATAGTGAAAGAATTTTTCATTTCTCGAAGGATATTATTAGATGTTTCAATTAAATAGGATCTGGGATATTTCGGATTCCACTAACCGATTGGACTAAGGATATTGAGGACTAATAATCCCATATTCTTGAGCATTTTCTTATACTTGTACGAAGAAAATTACGGGCCGTTATCCCACCTGGTATTCCGTGTCTAGAAAAAATTCTCTTTAACACATCACTTGAGGTCTTTCTTAAACACTCGAATTCTGGATATAAATAATCTTGAACCATCAAATATATATTCCATTTCAGTTCAAAAATATTTATTCCTACAGTTGAACTATAATATCGTGGTAACATAAGCACCATTATATATAACATCGGGTTGAAAACTATATAAGACAAGTATACGGACACCGTATGGTGAAGTAACGTATCTCATTTGGAGCGGGTGGAAAAAAAAGCATTAAGATACTGCTCCTGCCAATCCCGCTCCTGAAATCAACAACTCGAAAATAAGGGTTGTATTAGACATAGAGCCTCGGATAACATGATTTCAAATTAATAGCAAATAAATTCCCGACTTTATTTCTCAAATACCCATTTTTCTATTTATTTTTTCCATTTTTTTTTAAATAAAATAAGTTTTCGGAAGTTTTTTTAATTTTCCTTTCCAATTCAAAAGACAGAAAAAGGAAGAATTCTAGAAGTGCAATGCTTAAAGAGTTTGGAACCTGAGGAAAAAAACTAAAACTAAATGTAATATGTTGTACTGGCAGAAATAAAAGAGCAAGAGCCGAAATATTTTCTAATATATGGTATAAGGCGTTTCCTGAAAAATGTATGCTGGTTTATTTCTCCTGGTACAACATCCTGTGAAACCAGCATACATCATCAGAAATGTAATAATATTAAAATAAATAAAGACTATTATGTTGAAAGTCTAAGATACCGAAAAGACTAAGATTGGAGCGACTTGTTACTGTTGATTAAGTCTGTTCATCAAATGGTGAAGAAAAGAAAAAAAAGTAGCTCTTTTTCGGGGCATTTTTATTGATTGCAAAACACAAGCAACGTTTCTGATTCTATATTGCGATCATTTACTGATTTGCTGTTCAATCAAAATACTGGACAAGAAGTGTACAGAATTTTCCCGTATAAATAAGATTTTGATTCTTTGATTATCTTGAGAGAGATAAGATTAAATAGAGCCCCTGGAATAGTTAGCACTCGTTGATTTATCCCTTGGGATTTACTCTTAGGATGGACATCTTGATGGGTCCCAAGGGAAACTTGCAGGTCCTTTGGGTTTTCGAGAGGGCCATTAGGGCGTAAGGCCGTAAGGGCGTTAGGGCGTTAGGGTGGTGGCGGTGGTGGTGGTGGTGCTATACACCAAGCTGACAGATGGCCAGGGGCCAAGAGGGAGAGTTGCCCTTCTCACTTACACACACACACACCCCTTAGAAAAAAAAAAAAAACAGATACCCTTCTGCTTCTTCCAAGTCGATAGCAAAGAAGAATTAAAGTTTTATTTATCGATTGTGACAAATTTACAAATAAATATTTTATTATCACTCAATTAATGGATTTTGATTTTTTTTTTTTTTTTTTTTGAAGGGAAACTTGTTTACGATTAATAGAGCGAGTTCCCTTTCATTCCGATTGAGGAAAGATTTAATCACAATGATATATATCTTTGGGGTCTTTCGGATAAAAACAACTTCTGTATTATATTCAGATCATTTTTGAGACCAATGACTTCATTTTCTGTTTCAACATATTCTTTAGCATTTAGCATTTAAATTCTTTAGATACACACTATTTAAAATACGAGATAGGTCCAGGCCCATTTATTTATACAGTATCATTTGGTATCAAGGTGATTAATATAAATATTTATCGGATTTTCTGGGTACCGAACTTTAGACTATCAATATTGATTGACATTTGTCAACACCTCTAACCAATCGACCTTGAAGGAGGAAGGGGTAATTTTGCATCTGAATTGCTTAAAAGTGAAGAGGAAAATCCGTATATCTGCCCCCATTTCCATTTCAGTTTTTTTCTAACTATTTTATTAGAAATTCTTATAAAAACAAAATTTTAAATTAATAGCCAACTAAACATATCGAAATTATGTTGATTTGTCCCACAAATTGATTTTTATCTTTGTATGTTCGAAGTAGTGGCTGTGAGAGAATTTATTGATATATGATACTCAACAGTGGAACCATTGTGCCAAATGCTAACACTGACTAACTCTGTGAATTGTATTTCAATTATTTTACAAAAATATTTCAATTTTTGTTTGATAATTTTGTATAATCAATTTTTTACTTTCTCTTACCTATGTATATATGTAATATATATATAAAGAGAAAGTATTGGATTCATGTCAAAAAATTCGATGTCGAGATTTTGATGGATCTTCACGTTTTGAGGTCCCCTGAATCCAAAAAAGTGGTTTTCGCGACATGGTCTGTCTGTCTGTGTGTGTGTGTGTGTGGGTGTGTGGGTGTGTTCAATTTTAAGCATGAAGGAATTGAGCTACAAGGTTGAAATTTTATATCTAAGTTAAACACCCCCCGGGACCGGGAAAATAAGCTTTTAATCAAAATCGGCCAAAGAGTACTAGTACTTTACTGATGTACTTTTTCAGTTTTTTTCGATTTTCTCAAAATTCGCTCTAACGATTTTGATTAAAATTCAAAAATCAATTATTTTTTAGATGCTCTTTTAAATGTATATTCTCGTTTTGCCCTCAAAATTGTTTGAAGACCACTTTACTCTTGTATTTCATAGGAAAGATAGGAGAAATGGTTGCCATGGTAACAAAATATAAATATTTTCCCATACTTATAAATTTTACATCTGAATTCAAATATTCCTTACTGCCGGGAACTAAATACATGTTGACACAAAAAATCTGGTGTGACAAGCACAGTACACAACTTTCGATTACCGAAGATAAGAAAAAGTTGTGTGCTGTGCGCCAGTCACACCAGATTTTTTTACCTTTGTTTTATATAAATTGTAATTATTTATTAAAATGATATGGATTTGTGTTAAATTTACTTAGAAATGTTTAAGATATTTCATATTAAATGTTTAATAAATTACAGTATCTTTAGAAAAGGTCTTATTAAGAAGAAACAAAAATGTTCCACTAGTTTTGACGTATTGACATTTCGAAATTCGGACGGTCAAACAGTTACGATAAAGGGAGACAGAGTAACTTCAACAATTAATAACTCAAAAAGTTATCAGAATTTTAGGATAAAAATAATTTTCTTGTAATCCCTAGGTCCTCTTTGAACAACGGGCCTAAATTTCCCACTTCAAAGGAGAGGGGGAGATTTAGACACCCCCCTTCCCCCTCCTGAGCCAGATTATTTATCATTTGATTGAGTTAAATTTAAAAAAGAAGAAGAATTTAAGAAATCAATTTTGTTCGTTTCATCAATTTCCACTTTACGGGATGATGACAAACAAATCCTCAAAAAATTTTTGAAGAGGCTTAGTCATCTTTCAAATGAAAGGAAATTCCCAATTCAATTAATACGATTCGATTTGTATCATCATTTTTTTGAAAAATATAAATGTTTCAATTGAATGGTTACGAGTTATTTTTTTTTTTTTTTTTGCTTTACTCTCTTTAATTTCAGATGATATCTTTATAATCGACATCTCAAAAAAAAAAAAAAAAAAAAAAAAAAAAAAAAATTATGGGAAAAAAAGAGTTAATTTTACTTTCCCAAACTATTATTATTTATATTATATAGGAAAGTATGATGATTAAGAAAAAAGTTGTTACAACACAAAAAAGATTTTTTTTTAAATAAAAATGAATACTTTATTGATTAGGATGTTGAGCATTTATTTATAAATAAAATCCAATGCACAAGAAAGTCTGTTTATTTATTTAGTGAAAAAAATGTATTGAAAAGTCTTTTTTGCCATTTAGACTTTGCGATAAACCAATAAACGATATAAATATATATATAGGTTCATTTATACTATTTGGTACTCTAAATGATAAATAAATAAATTCATTGGACTGTCTGGGGTCCGAATCTAGTCTCCTTAGCTTTTAGATTATCATTTATTTATTTATTTATTTTTAATTTTGTTTTATTTTATTACATTTTTCCTTATTTTGTTTTACTTTATTATTATTATTTTTTTGTTTTATTTATTTATTTATTTTTATTTTTTTTGTTTTATTTTATTACTTTCTCTTATTTTTCCTTATTTCGTTTTACTTTATTATTATTATTTTTCTTTGTTTCATTTATTTATTTATTTATTTTGTTTTATTTATTTATTTATTTATTTTTGTTTTATTTATTTATTTTTTTTATTTTTTTGGTTTATTTCTTTATTTGTTTTTGTTTTATTTTATTACTTTCTCTTATTATTTTTTTACTTTGTTTTATTTTTTTTTAATTTTATTTATATTAATATAGAATTTTTCTTATCGTCATCAAATAAACTGTTGTAAGCTATTAATAAATATAATGCCTCAGTGGTTAAGTTTCTGCCTCTTGTGCTATAGTTCAACCGTTCGCATCCCGTCTCATGCGACAAAAATTTATTTCATTTGAATTGGATACCAATCAAATGAAATAAATAAAGAAGGGATCTAAATGGCCTTCGCTGCTGAAAAAGATCTTAAAATTAAAATAAATAAATTAAAAATAAATAAATTAAATTAAATTGAAATAAAATAAATAAATAAAATTAAATTAAAAAATAAATAAATTAAATTAAAATAAAATAAATAAACAAATAAAACAAAATAAAAAATATTCATAATTTGTCAGAATATCTAGCCTTAATCAAAATCTTTGGAACAAATTTTGAGAAAGACGAAAATAAGAGTACTAGTATTCTTTGGCCAATTTTGTTCAAAGGCTTATTTTCATGTCTCAGAATGGTGTCTAACTTTCTATATACAGTATCAACATATATAGGTAATAGAAAGTTAAAAAAAAAACGGCTCAGCTTTTCACCTAGGTCAACCCGGAACTAAGGTAGAATATAACAAAAAATTAAACCATAAATAATTAAAAAATAACGAGATTATTATAAACAAAATATAATCTTGTAATTTTTGCTAAAAATTTTAATTAAATTTTTTTTTTTAATATATAAATTTAAAATATAATCTACTTTATTATAAAATAATTAAAAAAAAAAAATCTTCTGGGTTGGGTAACAGCAGGTATAATAATAATATATCATAAGCTACGATAAATTAAAATTAAACAAAAAAAAAAAATTATTTTCTCTTAAAACTCATAAATTTTCAAACCAATTTAAAAATGAAAATCCCCACCTTTCATATAAATCAACATAAACAAAAAAAAGAGATGTCAAAAAATTAAAATCTAGATTAAAACATATTTAATGGGATTTAATTTCCCCTCTCAGAATAAATAAATAAACAGCCTGTTAATTCTCTTTTCTTATACCGTAGATAATATTTTCTCTCTTTTAAGTAGAGGATTTGACTCTGGTAGTTGGTGTTTGTTTTTATAATCGTGACGCCATTGAAATTTCTTAACCTTATTTATTTACTGAAAAGTTTTGTCTCTTAATAATTTTATTATTAATTATATATAAGTTCGTCAAATGTTAAGCATTTATTTAATAAAATTCAAGAAAGTCTGCTTATTTAGAAATTTAATAAAACACTAAAAAAAAAAATTGTTTACATTATTGGCAACCATTTTTATTTAATTAAAAAAAAATCTTTTATTAGGAAATGAAATAATTAATAAAATTTCATTCTATTATTCTTATTATTAAATTTATGATATAATTAATTGTTGATAAAAGTTTCGAATTTAATAGAGAATTAATTTAAATTTTATTTTTTTAAAGAAAATTTTCAAGAAGATGTAGAATATATATAAAAACATAATTTTGTCTCTTAATTTTCTACTAATAACTAATTCTATTATTAATTAAATAAGACCGACCCCGCACCGCGAGATTAAAGCGAGGAAAGAAGATTATTAATTAAATAAGTTAAAAAAAAAATCATTGGAATGTTAAGCATTTAATTCAAATAAAACACAAAATTTGTTTACACTATGGTCAACCATTTTTATTTAAATAAAACAATTATATTCTTATTTACTAGTAAATGAAATAATTAATAAAATTTTCTATTTTTATCTCTTCATAAAAATATCGAATTTAATATAGTAGAATTAATTTAAATTGTATTTTTTTTTTTATTAAAAAAATTTTTCAACAAGATGTAGAAGATATATAAATATATATAACATAATTTCATATATTCACTACATCTCCTTGAATCATATATTTAATGGAAAAAAATAAATTTTTAATAAAAAATAATAATAAAATTTTTCATAAATAAAATAAAAATAAAAAATAATTAAATTTTTATTAAAAAAAAAAAATTCTAATAAATTAATAGTTTAATAATTAATAATACTAACAATCAAACTGTTTTTTTTTTTTTTAATTATATAAAAATTCTTGGCAATAATGTAAACAAATAAATTGTTTGTTTTTTTTTTCAATAAAAATAAATAAACACACTTTCTTGTGCATTAAATTAATGCTTAACATTCTAATCAATAAAGTATTCATTTTTAAGGGTAAAATAAAAAGAAAATATATAACTGAGTGTGTAAATGTAAGTATATATATGAATTTAAGTTGAACAACACGATCGCGTGTTTGTCTCAACTCCCTCCCCTCCCCTCCCTCCCCCTCTAATCCACTTTTAGACAAGTTATAAAACAGTTTTGATATACTTGTTGGCTACAACATTTGTGATGTCATTATTAGCGCGGCGTTCTATACTCTATCAAAATGAGAAGAGGCTGCTTGTTGTTGTTGTATACATATAATTGAGGAAGGGAATTTACGACACCCTCTCGTTAAGATTTACACACCACATAGAGTGAATAATATGGTAATAAAAATTAAACTGAGATAAAGCTTCTGTATATATCTGACGTTTTGTGTTTTGATAAAGTATCAACTCTTCAACAAAAAAAAAAAAAAGGTTTTTGTTAATAGTATGCAAAAAAAAAAGAAAGGAAATTTATAACCTTACCTGAGAAAATTAAAAAAATGGTTTTTGATTAAAGGTTTTTTTAGTGCTATAATTAAAAGAAATATATTACACTCCAGAGCTCATCTAATTTAAAATGAATAATAAAGGTGTTCATAAATTTGGCTTGAAAATAACCCAGTAATTAGGAACGTTGTTAAATATCTATTATAAAATAGAGGGCGGGGGGAGGGGGGAGGGGGGGGGAGAAGAATGTTTAGTCCTAAAAACAAAAAACAAGTTTTTTAAACAATTGAACTGCTTGACTTACGTAGTTGCAGTACTTTTGTTGTTTAATTTTTAATTAAAGAAATTATCAATTTATTAAAATTCATGTAAATTGAGGAAATTAAAATTTATTATATATAGAATAATTATAAAATATTAAATAGGAGATTTAATTAATCCAATTATCTAATAAGCTTTTTTATTATTAATTAATAGAATTTTTATATAAATGTAGATTTGCATTGTTTAAATTTATTGTTGCCAATTCTTTTTAAAAAAAATATATTTAATAAAACATTTTTATTTTTATACTATATTAATTAACCTGTAGTGGATGTGATTAAATAAACAAATTAACACTAAAAAGGCATAAGCCCTCGGTGGTTA